>MQTX01000128.1:552318-597461 GCA_009735665.1 Angiostrongylus cantonensis | reverse complement strand
TATATATATATATATAAGGATCAGTGCTGATCAATCACTGAGGGAAGTGCCAAGTATTAGACTCAACCAAACATTGTTAGAGGTGATTCAATGTATACATGGCCTACACGATGACTTGGGAAGACCTACAGATCTATTCAGTCAGTGCTGATGTTCTCCCAGGCAAATCTGGTACAAATCTGCCAAACCCAGAAGGCTTGGTGAACCCAGGTGCGAGATCAGCCCAAAGATCATGCGTGCACTGTAGTAACTATACGTACGTAACTATTGAGCTATACGTGCCTAATTTGATACGTGTGAACCAAGAACGTTTTTCTACTCTCTTCGATCAATTTTCTAGAACAAGACAGACGACAAGGAATGTATTAAGCGAGCGGTGAAAACGGAAAATAAAGCAAAATAACGTAACCCTGATATAATAGCGTGAGTGATGAAAGGTGACCTATCCGATTTTCCACTGAACAGTTTCCTGGATCGTAACCTGCGACAATGAAGGTGATAGTCGACCGAGCAGAAAAGAAAAACATAACGAAGCTCATAGCATTGACAAACTTCGAGAAAACAAAATCGCAACATGTTTACATATCATTATTGATGAACGGTGAACATGTGTTCCTTATGTATATGTATTCTTGTGAAACTTATGGATAGCTGGTAGCAACTGACGGTTCCAGACTAATCAATGGCCTTCTATACTAGTCACCTTGAGTACTGCGTAACACAGTTTTAGATAACATTAAATGATGAAAAAAATTCCAATGTAAACCGCATCAAGTATCCTATGAATCTTCTTCATACCGTTATTGTTGTTATTGTATTGAGCTGACATTATAATAAGCCAGGTGTTAACCAAGAATGAATATTCGCTTAGCACTTCAGTTAGATGACATAGCAGTAACAACAATAACGATATAAAGAAGATACACATTGATTCATTCCTGAGTGTTATTCCTATTAAATGCTACTACAACACCACAATGATGCTGAGATATTTGCAAAACTCCGGACCACAGGTGTCTGCGGCAGGAGTATATGCCGATTCGGGCTCCCCAGATCAATGCCGCCGACGGATTGTTGATGGCACTGATCAATAGAAAACTAGTCGAGAGACAGGCAAAACGAAGGACCCGCATAGTGTACTGATGAACGTATTAGCCCCCGAAAAGGATAACAGCCCGTTCGCTCCCCACCGTAGACACCTGCGGTCTGGACTTTTGCCACATAATACCCTGCCATGAAAGAATGTAAAAAGCAGCAAATAAAAAGTTAACTACCACATCACTTCATTCCAGAACAGCAACGTTTTCGAGTCGCTGGATGGACTAAATTAGTCGTTGAGATACAACGTGAGATCGAGTAGAGATGAATAAAAAGGAGCTACAACGAGTGACTGACTAATACGCAACTCTTCTATGACTGACAACCATTCCACAATCCAGCTTTATCATGCTGGCCGCTATAAAATGTCAACGTAGCCAAAGCCTCGCAAAAGAGTGATATCTGTTCGGCGAAATTGTGCAGTAATGATACGACTAAGGAATATAACTCGATCTAGTAAAGCGTAGAGCCGGCTAACCCGTTATCGTTGAACATGATAGTCCGAGTATCAAGCAATCCTAAACACAGAATGCAACTGTTTCGAATAAATCATTTCTGAAAAAAAGCCGTTAAACCGCTTCACTCTACAATGACAGCTGTGTACACCTGCGATCCCAGACTGCTTTCAAAAAATTTAGAATTACGAAACGATGCAGCGCTGCGTTGAAATTCGTATATGACCCAATTAGAAGTAAACTATTAAGAAAATAAGAACGCCTAACACATGAGAGTAGAGGCTATCCTTTTCTAACATCATTTACGTTCACCGCATGGTTCTGTCAGAAATGAAGAAAAGCTAGATGGTGCACTTCAGTACCACTACTGAAGTACAAAAATCAATTAGCTCTTTAATAATGAGAAACACTAAACAAGAGAAAGAAAAAATATGAACCACCATCTTTTCCCACATCGCGGAGTTATGCATTGTTTATGGAATCAGAAAATGAAATCTCATAAGCCACGTGAGAAAAGTAACATTGCACCATTGGGAGTGGTCCACTGATCATCAGAGTCTATAGGGTGCGCTAAAAGTTGGAAGATACCACAGGGTGAACCAGAAGAAACACTGAATCATGCGTTTCAACGAATTATGGCAAAAATCTTAGACGTTCCTTCACCAAGTTTATTTTAACAGATGAGTTATGAGACAACCATAGCTGTGAGTAATTAGAGAATATCGGTGTTACCAGATCTAACTAAAAGATAGAAAGTCAGCCAACACATTATATACATATATATTAATATGCTTCTTAAAGAAAATGCATACATACCAATGGTGATGCCCTAGATCATGTCCGCGCTCGGTTGCGACCTGACGATCCACAGTATTTTCAAATAAACATGTTCCATGCTGATGTATTAGTAATTTCCTTAGGAATCTCAAAAGTTACCGTAAGCTGTTCTAAGTTTTCGCCAGTTTTCGGCACTTGAAAGTCGGTGCTTGGGCTTTAGAGAAATATTTGCTGTAATAGGTCCCAAATCTTCTAGAACGGCGACGATTCTTTCGATAAGCCAACCGACCGATCAAAACCGGCGTGAAGTTCAAATATTTAGCTTCGATAAAGAATAAGAAAAGGAGAGAACTAGACATCTTCTATAATCGTCATATTCATAACAACTCCGCTCCTGTGTCGTGTGCTCAATTATCCCAATCCGCTGGACATGGGAGTCTCCCAACGGCATCACTCATGCGGAGATCGACCATATTCTGACAAACAGAAGATGGTGCCTACGTGACATATAGGTAGTCCCGTCATTCTGTACTGGTTCCGACCACCGCCTTCTCCTCGCGAAAATTCAATTCAGGCTAGAAAAGAACTCTCTTCATCGACCACGGGGAAAAAGCCTAGCTGTATATGACGAGAACATTCTGAACAAAGTCCTATCCAAACATGACTGGCAGATTAAAGAAGACCCGACCGAAGACTACAAGCTGCTTGTCGAAAGACTGAAAAACTGTGCCGAATCCGCTTCAGTTCCTCAGACAAGAAGATCGGACCGCATCTCCACCACTACTAAAAAGTTGCTCGAAAACAGAAGAAAACTGAAGCTTGAACCCACTGCAACACGCTTAGCGCAGCTAGTAATAAATGCCAGCTGCAGAAGAGCTCTGCAGGAAGATCAAGATCGGATTTTGCCTAAGTCGAAAGAATACCCAGTTCATGAAAAACCCATGGTGCGAAGGCGAAAAAATTGAATTGGATGGTTCCTTCATTGCAGAGCCCACGTCGTACGTATACCTTGGGCGATCAATGAACATGGAAAACAGTATAAAGGAAGAGCTAGAGCATTCGGGCCTCTTAAAGAAGCCACCGACCAACTGAAGAACCCGAAAGTCCGCGCTCATCTCTTCGATTCTACGGTCCTCCCAGCGCTCTGTTATGATGCAGAGACGTGGGTTGATGCTTCAACAACGTCAAGAATTCTTCGCACTACTCACAGAGCGTTTGAGCGATGTCTTCTAAGACATAACCGGCACTCTCAATATCTAGCCGGAATGCGAAGCTCTGACCTCCGAAATCTTTCACATCTTCGAGATCCAGGAGAATATACGTCGACAGCGAAACAGATGGGCCGGTCACATAATGAGAAGAACAGACGACAGATGTACAAAAAGAACATTCCAAGAGAATTCAAACGCCCCCTTGGGCGACCACCTACACGTTGGGCGGACGTGTTCCTAAACAAAGTTAATCAGCTGTACCCGCAGCTGCAGTTGTTTTACAGATCACGGTATGAGACTCGCAAGCGATACCATGCTCGAACAAGAAGACCACCACCACGGACTACGACTGCGAGAGAAAGGGACGAATGGCATATGTGCTGGGGTCCACAAACTCGTGAAGACGGACCGTCCAAGTAAGTAAGTAATATGCATTTAGTCACTTCCAAAGCTGTTTAATGAAGTAGAAACGCATGGTGCATCTTTCAGGGATTGATCAACGCCGAGAGCTTTATCCTTTATCCTTTATAATACGTGTGTATAATGTCACCCCGTTAATGATTAACGAGTGGAGCGTGTGAGAATCAGTAAACTAGGAAACTCTTCAATCATCCTTTTAGAGGGCTTTTCTTTTGATCGATCAAATTTCCTATTCATGATCGTCATGAATAAGTCCGATCATTAGAGCATTGGTCTTCTCGGTTGTTAACAACAACCGTTCAGTATAAACGAGCGCTGCTGGGTGAAGTTGTCTTATTCAAGCGATACTCCACTGAGGATTCGTCTCGGTACGACGACGAAGACACCACATCGAGAAGACGAACGACTGTTGACCATCGACTCGGATCATCGGCTCTCGTGAAGACGAAGACGTCGAAACGTTAGCCGAATAAACATCTTTATAAACCTCGTGTTAGCTTAACAATCCAAGAAGGTACTGGTTCCCTCATCATAATGCGCTTCATACGAATGTGAACAGTTAAGCTCCATGTTATACTTCCAATGAACAAGTACACAGCTGTCCACGACTGAATAACAAACCGTTGAGAACGTTGGAGTAGAAAATCCACTTCACGTCAGCTTAAATGTTTCATTGTCCGAAAAATACATATGAATAGAAAAATCCACAAATACTCGGTCAATTGGAGCATTGATCGAGTATTGCCGAGAATAAGTGCGAATCGGTGAGGTTGTTCGACGGAGTTCTAGACACCAAGCGTCATCGCGGCATTTATATTGAAATTTGAGAGGAGAAAAACTGGTTATAACGGGACCAGTGATGGTGAACTACCTCGAATTCTTCATGAAGTCGAATGTAAACGAGAACAAAAGGACCGTATGCGGTTACCGAGGAACTATCCGAATACTGTGATGAGGACGGATGTGAGAAACGCAGACAAAGGAAACTTAAATGGCGACACTCAACCGTAGACGGTTCCTTGGCCCTCATTCTCAAAGAAATGGGCTAAAAGGAGCTTCTTGAGTACCAACAAATAATTAGCGAATGGCAACAATATCATTGAGTCTTGATCAAGATTTCTTCCAAAAAATAATCAAAAGGGCACAGAAAAACAACACATTCTTTTCGAATACGTTAAAATCGTACCACATTTGTAGTCATTTTCCAGGTCCAGAGTGAACGAGAACCAATCACGTTTTGCATTTTTCATGCTTTATACAAGAGAAATTAGCACAATAGAATACTATTTGACACATTGGCAATGACATGAGTCATATACGACTCGCACATGCTCGAGAATAGATGCGTTTTGCAGTTCTAAACAATACTTTCAAATAGAAACCACTAATATGTACAAATTTTTGCTAAGAACGTAGAACCTCTGCTAGCATTTAATGAAGAAACTCTGACTTTTTAAAGATCATATAGCATAATTTTCCGCTATATTATTTTCGTCAAAGCTCCTACTCTGTGAGCGAAGCGACTCAGCAAGCGGGATTTTGTGCAAAAAGATCAGATGTGGTCTCAGAATGAATCACCAATGTTTTCGCTTGTCGCTGTTGCGTCAAAAGCTTGAAAACCTAGACATCGTTTTCAAATTTTTGAATATCAAAGCCTCGAACAAGTTTGACAACAAAACGATATTTCAAGGAAATTTTTGTACCATCAAAGGAATGCGGCACAGTCTTCTTCTGCACGCGTATCAAAGTCCCAACTCCTAAACTACAATGCTTATCGAAGCCTAAGACAGCCGATAAAATGAGACGTGGGGTACAAATATTTCAATTGGCATCGGCCTGAACTGAATACTTTGTAATTTTTATTAGAATGAAATGCTGTCACGTCCGAATAACATTCGTAACAACTGTTCGTTGACTATCAACTTATCTTGAATGTCGAAAATACATTAAGTTATAAAGCGAGCCGTTTCAATGTTACGTCTGAACATTCATTGTCAATGTGCTCTCCTGAGACATGTTTACTTTAGGTAATTCACACAAAGAGATGAACCAACAAAGTAACAAGTAAGACTGATTACTGGGTACAAATCTGGTTAGAGTACGGAATAATGTAGGTGCAATAAAAGTCTATACAGATAGAGGAGTTAAGAAATAAGTCAACGAATTTCCAGTGCCTACCAAAAAACTTCGAGTTCGACGTTGCATCATAAAACTGTGCACGTCCCTCGCATAGAAGTCATAATCCTACGACCCTCATTGGTTTACCACCTCATCATGAATGCTTCTCTGCTTCCCAATATTGAACAATACTTATGGAAGCAGTTCGCATCTAAATTGCTCACATAAACTAAGAACTACATTGGTATTTTATATGGGCGCTGAGTTACGGGTGAAATTATCCTACGGTACAGCCTATGAGCTAGCACTTTTTGATAAAAAATATTTAAAGGATAGGGTCTTCTACTAAATGTGATAGTCTCTGAGTCACACGAGCAAGTGGAGCCCACTGTGAGGCTCTGGCGTGCGACTCGGAAAATGTGGATTTCAGTAAAGTACACTCGTATTACCCGATGACAGACAGGAATACGTGTGATAAAGATTATTCGTAATAGTAACTCGTAGCATATACATTGACTCCGTGATTAATACTATAATACTCCGATCATCCTTCCATTCCTTTGTTTACCTTTAGCAACAAACAAGCATTATGAGGGATGTGATTAGGGCAACGATTTCGAGTGTTGTTGGCGCTGCGGGTAGCTCGTCATAACCGGAAGGTTGGTGCTTAGGGAAGGAATAAAGCTAGTCCACATACGAGTACGACATACGAAACTCCAAATGAGATTAGAACTCCAACCTCATACGATGAAATTAGTGTAAGAGGTCTATAAAGGAAGAACAAGCTCAGGCCGCTAACTATAGAAGACTGTAAAGCGATGTTTAGATAGGTGTAAGTGTCTGGCCTCACTAAGCTATGTCTGCCGACAGTCATCGGCGCTATGTCATCTCTTGAATAATAAAGTTGCTCGCCCTTGAAGCAACTGGTAGAAGCGGATTGGTCGAGTCTGCGGTAGTCACTAGTGGTGACGCTGACAACATAACGTTTTGTATTGATTATTAAAGAAATCAGTATTAATTGGATTGCAGGGAAGTGGAGAAGTATAGCAAAGCAATTCCTCCTAGACAGAATATTTATTAATTTTATTTGAATCATCTTCACGTCTACTGTGCAGATCCCAGCACTTCTCAACCCAACATCCAATTCGCTTCATTTCGCATCCATTGTCCATGAAGGTCTTCCATGTTTTTATGTGTGGTTTCGGCTACTGTGAATGTCGCCGAATGGTGGCAGAAAAATTCTCCTTGGAGTCCTGAGATAGCCGGGCCGGAGCGTTCTTAATTGGATTGCAGGGAGTGATTTTTTCCCAGAGAAGTCCCATACCAATTCTCCGACCGCTGAAGGGATGAGAGGCTTAGTTGGCCCACAGCGAAATCGAACTAGCACCATGCTCGTGATGACGGACATCACCACCTCTGTGCTACCCGCTTTGTGTTAAATTGTATGGGAGTCAACTGAATGCATTTCGATATTTGATTTTAGTTCACATGCAAAAAATAGAGATTGACATAAAAAATTTTCAACTGAAATATGAAACACTTATGAACTATTTTCGTAAAGTATACATGTGGGTCTAATTGTTCATGCACTAAATATAGAAGTCAATAGAAGTTTAACACACCAACATATCTGTGACGTCATTTATCCCACAATAAGAAAAAAAAAGGATATAGACAGGAAGACATCAGCTGATTCCTACGACTATAAATGGTGGAATTTATACAAAATCACAAAGACTAATTATGATATCGACTTAGTGAAAAAACATTCAATTGCTGAGGAGAAGAGCAGCAATAGGAAAACGAAAAAGCGCATCATGCATGGTGGCCGTGGACACATGCATTTACGTCCAACCACTCGACATTTAGCTTCTGATGTGAATTCGAAACAGAAAGAAGAATTCACTGTTTTCTTGAAGGGCAAACACCAGGTTGTTATATTTCCATTGTTTACGAACAAGCTGACGTTTCGGAGGATTTCTCCTTTTTCAGGACCTGGAAAGGTCAAGTTGACAGCAATCTACCCAGCCAAACACCTCCACAACCACCTTTTCTATTTGGTTATGGAAATGTTTGGCCTCTAAAGAAGGTGAAATCTGTTGAAGCGTCACCTTGTTCATAAATAAAGAATTAGCTAACAACCTCGTGTTTGCTCATAAAAAGAACAGTGAAATATTGGAACAATGCCGAGGTTAAAAGAAAGTCGATCATAGAAATTACAGAAGGTAGACACCGTTAGCTACGCAGCTATTTTAAAGCAGACCATCATCATATATTCGGCCAAAGTGAGAGAACGATGAGGTTGTTAAATGAGCTTTTTCTTCTGTTTCTCCATATTGTTAATAATGTTAGTTTCTGTCATCATTAACATTCAGAATTTCCAGCGTTACATAATGTCATGGTTGACTTTAAAAAATGGTTTCTAGTCAATGGAAGCTCACCGAAGAAAATCAAACACATACAAGAGCCTGTCGCTCTAGTAGATTTGCTAAGAACAAAAAGAGGAAAATCACACATTTCGCTATTTCTTCCAACTTTTTTTTCGCACGTTAGTAGATCGTGAGTACAGATAAACGCCGTAATGAAGGTATGTCACCTCTACGCCGCGTCTCTGAGAATGCATTCGTCTTCGTTTAAAGTGAGCTCGACGAGGAACGAAGCAAACAACGTCTAAACAATAGAAAATACACTCCGGGAAGTCAATAAGAGCCACGCCTTCGAAATCTTTGTGTAACATGAACCTCTTAGGTAGCGCCCGTGCCAACAATGAAAAAGCTTTGCAACGCAAAGTTCTTCAGTTTGCAAGAACCACGCAATCTCAATGAGCCACTATCGGCTGATTGGTTGCATCCAAAAAAAAAAAACCGAGAACAACAAAAGATATGGAGAGTTAAGCGCCTATCGATCGCGTTAACTCAAATTTACCGGTATCATAGCTCCATAGCATTGAAGTATTCGTATCTAAAAACGACGTCGACGCCTAGGAATTTCTGTTGACATTTCTACGAACTTTTGTATTTCTCTGAACAGAGTTGATTCAGAAGGTTTCGGAAATTAAGGTAGTATCCATATATTGGCGATGCACTGAATTCTAAACGATGAGCGATAATCTAAAGGTGGAAGCTGATTAAATCTGGATATTCGATATCTGTTTCTAGCCAATTACTGACTATTCTCTTCAGCATAGCCACTAACCACGAACGAAATCTAATTGGTCAGGAAAATTTTGCTAGGAAATTGAGCTATTCAACGAACCATTGAGCCAATAAGCTAGTGAACCCTGTAGCTTATAAATACTAAAGAAGTGAGTCTCCTATTCTACAGAGAAAACCAAATCATAAAAATTGGATTGCATTGCATTTGTTAAAGAACAGCCAGCTTAAAGGCTCACCGTTTTGGAAAAGGCGAGTCACTACCTAAGTGTAATAGTCATAAAACAGTCCTTAATGATCTATTTGTGAGAGCTTCTCTATAGAAAAAAGGCATCGCACTGCTTTTATAGCAATCCGTTGCGGAAGGTAACCAACGACGGGTAGGACTTGAACGAGTCAGCATCATAATCCAATTTTCTTCTGCAGTTATAGAGGATACACACACTGGATTATAGCTTTCCAACCAGATCGTACTACTCCCTTCGACAATAGCGAAAGGAATATCCAAAGAACAGGGTTAATACGACAATGGAAACGCTCAAACAGGAAAATTTAGCACCACTTAGCATTATTGATCTGGTCCTTCTCTAAAGATATTACCGCCAACCATGCCTTAAAGAGTATGAACACTTCAAAACAACCTAAAAAGGCTTCAAAATAAAGGTTAACGTATCATGAAGGCTTTTCTCACAAAAAATTTTATTGCCTTCATCACATGAGGACCAGATTTACAATGTATTTAGAAAAAAATCTAAAAAAAAACGTCTTAATTTGAAAATTTTCCGCTGCGCAGTGTCAATTTTGGTTCGTGACAGCGTTCTAATTTTAGAACGCAAAATATTAACTGTCAGAGACAGACGAAGTAATCAGAAATTTGCGCCTCAAAATGAAAATCCAATTAAAACTCCAATAACGTTAACATTCCTAAATGGAAACGCTTTGATCAACAGAACCAAGTCATTAACTGGGTGAGAGTGGAAATGAGTGATGAGCGCCGTCGTATTGCCAAAAAGAAAACCACTCAAGGCATCGAGAGTTGTAGTACTGCGCATGTCGAAATCAACATAGGACTAACAGAGCGATGGTTCAACAGAAACAATGAACACTAAACAGAATATTTTTTTTCAAACCGAGTAGATGGCTCACAGTCGTTGCTCTTTTCGATGTGGTGTCTTCATTAGATCTCTCTCTTCATCACGACGGAAACACCAGATCCAGAAAACGAACGACCGTGGACTAACGAGTTGGATCATCAGCTCTGATGAAGACGAAGACGTCGAAACGCTGGCCGAATAAGCATCTTTATCAATCTCGTTTTAGCTTAACAATCCAAGAAGGTACTAAGCAGACGACCAGGATTGTTCAACGAGTAACAAATTTAAATGCCTCAAACTTTCACATCTCTGATCTCACATCAGTTCAATTTCAGATCAGCAGACAGCGACACACTTTTGAACTAATCATGTTGGTCCTCCTTTCCATATAAGATTTTTAGATTGACGCCTACACATTTCATTTTCGGACTGACCACCACCATCACCACAACCGATTCCCACGGTAAAGCCTCAATTTGTCGCTGCGGTGATGATATATTGAAGTGGCATTTGACGACGATGACTGACCACTGAGACATAGAAAGTCAGAAAAGAACGCGTCCAGCTCAGCATGAAAAATCGGCCCAAGTTGTGAGCTTCATTCTGGTGAACAAGATCGTTGCAGAAGCATCGCGTGGTTGAACAGTGTTTTCTAGTCTGCAGAAACCCACTAGCGAAGGAAATGATAACGATAAGGTGCAACAAAGTGAATGAAGTCATTCAACAGCATGACAGCCTCTTTAGAGAATATACTAGCCAGCTTAGAATGGATACCTACACGACACAGACGATCAGCAGACGTGTTGTCTAGTAGAGAGAATTAAGCGAGTTGAATCGATACACAGACGCGGCGGCGGCGGCGGCAGCGGTGACGGCGACGGCCTTCCCTCGCTCGCGCTCACTTTCTCCTGAGCACAGCCTCCGCCGCCATACATGGATGGACTCCGTGGATACACACGTGTGTGAATATATACACTTGTATGAAGAGCGAAATGGGACGGACGAACGGAAGACGAGGATACCGACGCGAAATCTACCGTAAACTTCTATACCGGCAAATGCACTGAACCACCTTTAACTCTTTTTTAATGGGTGCTATTTGTTTCACAGTAGGGCATTACGTGAGATACAGCCACAATGAAGCTGAGATATTCGCAAAACTTGGACTCCAAGCCAGATTAGGACCCGCGATTACCCTTTCCGAGGGCTCATGTGTGTTGCCTATTTCACAACTGAACCGCTTGCTTATGTCCTGAACATACTATAGTTGTTCAAAAACATTCGAACGATAGTAAACGAAATAATCGGCTCTGATTTCACATTTAAACGAAAATATTTTGAAGTTGAGGAGATTTCAAGCGCTTAAACACGACCTGTAGGTGGTAGGTGACCTAGTAGCGTTTAAGAGACCGCAAACGGTGATTCTGAACATCAAAAATATGTGTTTGAAAAAAAGAATTCTTCTAAAAAATTTCCAAGCTTTGTGTCAGTTGTGAAACGTGAAATACTACGGGATGCATAGTCTACCAAGAAGCATATCCTGTTGAATAGCAAATGATCAACATCCGGTTCTTTATAAAAGAGCACTGCCGAGTGAACTTCACCATCCAAGCGGTGCTCCCTTCACTAGATTCGACTCGATGCGGCAACGACCAGCGTTGGAGCATTCATGCACTCGGATAAACACGGCTCTGAAGAAGGCGAAGGCACCGAGGAGATATATATACATATACATACATATTTATATATATATATATATATATATAAAGGATAAAAGGATAAAGCTCTCGGCGTTGATCAATCCCTGAGGGGTGCGCCACGCATTCCTCCATTAAGTATCGTTGGAGCTGAATGAATGCATATCTGGCCTTTACAATGACTCGCGGTGGCCTGCCCATGTATCGAGCCAGTGCTGCTATCCTCTCAGACAAGTCTGGTACCAATTTGCCGACCCTGGAGGGATGGAAGGTTTGGTGGGTCATGGGCGCGCATTCCACGTGCGCGTCGCAGTGGCGCCTCCAACCACTGCGTCACATGCGCCTATATATATATATGACCACGGTAGACCCTTAGCTGTTTAGAGAAGTTGCCAATTATATTTAGCAGTATAATCAATCAAAAAATTAAGAACAACTAGTATATTGCTCCCATAATAACTCTAAGGGAATGGTGAAATATCGAGATCCTTCCAAAATCAGCAACACTAAAACCTAAGACACAACGAAACTACCTCCACCAAGCAAAATCGTTCTCGTAAAATTAGCGTCCTCAGATTTTTTGTTGTATTTAGCAGAAAAAAATTACAATTTCTAGCTCAATAAAAAAATAAAATAGACGATTAAGCTGATAGAAGTTCATCCTACAAAGCACTTTCGCTTTTCTACAACTGTCACGCATTTTATAAGTGATAAGGAATCAGAAATAATGTGCGCATCTGCTACCCGCGGTCTAGGATTATAACCTAAAAAACTTCGTTCGAATATTCTTCCACATTAAGAATCATGCACGATTTATTCATCCATTTTTGTGCCACCTACTTCTGAAAGAACCCATCTGCCCACTAAAAATATCCGTGAAATGGGTGCCGGGCGTCATGTAGGTATTTCGATTAGAGCGGACACTTTTTCCATGAGTTCGCCCACTTATCCCTCTGCATCTGTTGAACAAGAAAGAGAGACGAGTGCAGGCACGTCGGGTAAATCAAGCGAATAGCGGAAATTAAGGCTCGTTGCTTAAAGTAGTCGACTTCATCAACAACGATTTCAGCAACAAACAGAAAAATATTACGGGCAGAGAGGAACAGTGGATGAGGTTCGTCCACTGCGAAAGCAGGTTCATTTCGATAAAGGGTGTACATCAGACAGTTCGAAAGCGAATATCAATGGATAAGATCCTTTTGAGGCATAGATTGGAGAATAAGAGAACCAAAAAAGAGAGAGAAAAAAACAGCACACAATCATCCGTAAGTCTACAGCAATTATATTAGGACTCAAGCGATTGCGATGATGTCATGGCGCAAGCGGCCTCGCTTGATGATTCCGCCGAGCCGACTTCCTTTCCCTTCCCTTCCCCGCCCAACCCGAAATGACTGTGGATGCCGTGGAATTGAATCCACAACTTAGAACTCAAGATTTTTAAACGATCCCGTTCTCACCGAAAACATTAACAACAGATCTTCTTTGTAATGCTCCTACGTAGTAATTCTTCACAAAGTAAAGTAAACCGGTTTAAAACACTGTTTTTCGGATTATACATACCATCTCACATGGTCTGAAAACGATGAAGGGAAAAATTAGGTGTCTAAAATTCGTTGACTAATGGTGATAGCTTCTCCAAAGTTCTAAAGAATGCAGTTTTGTGGTGCTATTCCGAGAGTTGCCCTATAATTAAAGGGGATAGAGGTGATGGCGAGGTGATAATACAAACCGTTGGTGAATAAATCTAAAATTCACCACATCCATCAACTTCCGAGAAATTCGTTTCAACAATTTACAACGAAAACATAAAACACTTCCGCCCATTTGCTCACTTCTTTCGTGCGATAAAATCGCTTCAAAACTTTGTGACATTTGTAGGATAAAAGAACAAAAAGGATAAAGCGCTCGGCGTTGATCAATCCCTTAGGGATGCGCCATTCATTCGACTTCATCAAACACCGTTAGAGGTGATTGAATGCATATCTGGCCTTTACAATGACTTGTGGTGGCCTAGCGATGTATCGAGCCAGTGCTGCTATCCTCTAGATCAGTCTGGTACCAAACATGCCGAACCCGGATGGATAGAAGGCTCGGTGGGCTATGGGCGCCGGCATCGATTCCACGTGTGTCGCAGTGGCGCCTCCAGCTACTGCGTCACACGACATTTATAGAGACGTAAGAAAACTCGCTTATGACAGGCCTATGAGCCATTGCATAATTCACAGTAATTCAGTACAGCTTTGTGTTCTTGAAAAAGTTATAAACGTTCCAATGAATTCTTTCACAATACAAGGCATCAGCAAATTGGAGTGAAACCAAATAAGCGCAATTCACTTATTTTGATAACTAGTAAACGTTCAAATACCTACAAGGCTCAGTGGATTCCTAATCTGTGAAAACCTCACTGAAACAACAAGCATTTTCTACATGATGCTGTCTATGGCTGATCAGTTCAGATCATAGAATGTACAAAACCAGAAGTAAAACTCTGAATACTGCAATCAGAAATTTGGAAACAGAAAGGCACGTAGAGATGAGAACGACGGAATGAAGGGAAGTGAGCTAAAAGTGTAAGGGTAGGATGAAATATAAGCCTCAGAAGAAGAAACCGGAAAAGTTGTAGCATATGAGAAATACTCAAGAGAACAAAGATAGAAACTAGAAAAAAAGATGTAGTAAATAACAACTCACGGAGCATGAACTATACAACTGTGGTGACATCGTACCTTCAGCACAGGATTGAAGAGTTGCAATCCACGACAGCATTTCAGCTTCACTGAATTAATAATCAATGCATATTGATTTTTTTGGATAAAAATTCAGTTTAATTGCGTCAGCAGACGAAATTTTAATATGCATTTCATTTTCCCATAGTCCAGAAGCAAAAAAGTCCTCAAGGGCTTATCTTATTCCTGGTTATCAGACTGCAGTGTAAATCAAGGCTCTGACGGTCTAAATTAATCACCGATGTTGAGAATAGCCTCGACATTTCAATGCTACAGTTCAGGCAAAAGTGAAGTTATTCTATAGTTGATCACCTCGCACTCTAAGAAACCAGGTCGGAAGGCAGTAAATCATCTATAATTCCATAACAGCAGGACACTTTCTATGGTTATGGCCAGTACAGAAGTTCTCGCAACGCAATATCGGAACTCCAGTAAAATGGGCCAGCATTTCAGCAAACACTAATTAATTGGAAAGGAAGTATGGAAACAGAATAGTGTAGTAGAGTAATACTTATCTTCACTTATTTATACACCGCGATTTGGCATATTCCAATGGTCCCAGCTCTTTCACTTGATTCATTGTTTTGCATCTGTCAACCAAGGTCTTCGAATTTGTCGTTGGTTGGGCTACCAGTTAAAGATTTCGTCTTCCTCATAAATGTCTTGAATGCATGTCACATTCATTGCATCCGCTATAGCCATAGTAGAGCGCCCGCAGATCTTCACCACAGAAGTTAACCGGTCACTGTGGATTTGAGGGAGCTTTGCATAGAAGTCTGTTACGAATTAGCCAATTCTGGAAACACGGCTGCTTGCAATGACGTCGAACACCGGATCACACGTAAATTGCACAGCATCTCTAGCTGCTTCATTTCCTGTGCTGCACTTCTATATCCACCCATTCGAGAAAACTCGCAACAAATTGCACATAAAGTGAAGAAGCTACAATCGCTTTAATGAATACCATCTTCCAAGGATATACTGAAGCGTTTCTGATGCTCTGACATGTGTCATAATCCCCAATTAAAAATTTTGCCGCCATAGCGGTACTATTACTAGTATTTGATCAACTACATTTAATAAGAATGGAAGCATGTTGTTTGCAGCTTCGACAATTGTATAACTTTTTACTTACTGCCTATTATCTTCCAATGACTGGGTATTATGCGAAACCACAACAATGCTGAGATATTTGCAAAACTTGGACCTCAGACCAGATTCGAACACTCGACTACCAATTCCGGGGGTTCATGTGTCACCCATTGCACCACTGAGTCCTTTGCGTTGCTTTCCTCTCATCCAGTTTTTTTATCCTAACGATTCCATCGGCAATAACACGTCAACGAAAATTATCTGAGGAGCAGAAATCTTGAATTTAACCCAATTAAGCCGAAGATGCAGTCGTAACCACAATTTTTTGCCTCGGGTCGAAGTTTTAAGGTTAGAGCTCGGACAGTTGTCGTTTTCGCCTACAGCGGTGATACATCTTCAAAACATCAATCACTTGAACTAAATCACTATTTATAACGTTTTGCTTTCCTAACGAAGATATAAAAGTGAAAAAAATCTTTTGAAAAGGATTTTTTGAAAGGAAACTAACCGAAGTGATCAGTTCAATATAGTGCACATTATGTCAACATTTCTTTTAACATATCATTTCACCATCAACACAGATATGACTTTGTCCTTGAAGAAGGTTAAAGTGATAAATCAACATCTAAAAACAGATGCAATAACCCTCTAACCTATGACATGCAAATATCACTCGTTAATTAATCTACTGAATATCCATACTATTGAAGCAAAAATGTATTTCCTTGAGGCTCAGCAAATCTACTCGTGAGACAACCTTCTCGCCCGTGGTTTCAGCTATTGTTGCAACCGGCTCCTGAGCACACAGATAGAGGCTCTGCTCGTATAACATCGCCCAGCACTCCTCCCACGATCGCCGCTTGCCGCTTTTTCCCAGTGCCAGCTCCTGAAATTCATTTCGTCCAGCTATTTACACTAAGATGAGTCAACTGTGATTTTGCGGCGACCATTTCTTTTTTATAACATAACGATTTCACCATATCCTTCCACCTTGTTTACATAATGAGTAGAAAAACAACGTATTCCACATGTTATAAATATATGTATATAAGCATAGCTCCAGATAGTGATTGTTAGAGGTGCTGCGCAATAAACGTAATGTGGTCGTGGGTTCAAGTTTCGCGCTCTCTGTTAACCAATCCACCCATCCTTTGGTGGTCGAGAAATCGGCATTAGGCTTCTCTGTGAGAATCGAAACACTGACCTGATATGCATTCATTCACCTCTTCGACGCTTAATGGAGTCAACGCACGTCGCTAAGGGAACGATCAACACCCAACTCCTTATCCTTTGTACTCCATCCTTTAGCCTTTACCACATACTTCTTACATAGAGTGTTTATTAACTTCAGATGCTAAGCATGTAAACAAATTGGGTAAACAACAAGAATAATTGATGTAAAACTTACTCATATTTGACCAATCTGCCCTAAATAACAGAGTTAAAGCGAATTTCTCGTATTTTAATCACATTTAACAATTGAGGAATTTGATGGGAATGAATGACAACTTATGACGCTCAATGTTGGCTATTATTTTCCCTAGGAATAATGTTCGTCTTCTGAACATTTTATAAACCACAACCTGATGTCGCAGCCATCCCTGTCGAATGAGTTTACTTGCGCGAAGCACGGTAGTAGGCAGTGGATCCCTAGACAGAGGTAGTGACGTCAGTGAGCGTTTTGCCCGCAGTTTCGTAGGAGAATTCTGAGATAAAGTATATGGAGACTTCCTTTGTAAAGCTAATATGAATTCATTCTCAATCTCAAATAAAGAAAGGCACAATTTGTTCAGATTACTGGTTAGATTTTTCCAAACCAACAAACGGAGATCACAGTTCAAATTTCGACAACAAAAGTTTTTTCAACTGAGTCTTTTTTAATAAATAAAAACAACGACGATTATCCGCGTCACCTGTGATTTCGTTCATCATCCAGTATCTAGAAAAATTACATGCACGGTATTCAATCATCCCTGTCACGCCCCATAGATGGACATCGACCATTTTGAGAGGAACGGAAAACACCTAATTTCCATCCCACCATGAAATGTTCGACATGAGATCAATAGCATTATCGTTATTCATTTGACATCCAGTGGAACTTAGTTGCCAACAGTTCTTGTCTAGCAGCTGGTGTGAAAATACCTGCATAATTTTAGTATATAATGGGCAGCTCTGATTTTTGATCGTTTACATAGGTCGTGAACTTCCATATTCATTTGGTTGACATGGTATACTGCATGAATTGCCGTCTCAGTAGCAACTTCGATAAAGTGGATAGCAATTTTATTTCGCTCGCGTGGCGTTTAGGTTATTGAAGCGTCGAAGAGAGGGGTGTGGGGCTCAGTGTTCTCCCTGTTCGATGCCCTTATAAACCACAGCCCAGTCGTTTTTTCCTGTTCAGTTGCCAAACAGAAGACTACGCAACAAGAATTCTACATCGGTCATTGCTATTTAAACTTTCGACTCATGATTCATGAAATGTGTAAAATCCTATATAATAGAAGGACAAAAACTGAAAACATCGTTTGGCTAACCCTGATTGCATATATATACATATACAATATAAAAAGATAAAGGATAAAGCTCCTGGCGCTGATCATTCCCTGAGGGACGCCCCATGCATTCAACTTCACTAAACATGATTTGCTGGTGATTGAATGTATATCTGGTTTCTACAATGACTAGCGGTAGCCTACCGATGTATAGGACCAGTGTTGTTATCCTCCCATACTAATCCGCTATCAATTCGCCGACTCCGGATGGATGGAAGGCTTGATGGACCAGGGGCGCAGGCATCTATCCCATGTGTGTGTTGCAGGACGTCTTCGACCACTACGCCACACGCGCTTTTTCTGATATGATAGCGGTCGATGGGCGCCAGACGTGTAGTTAACGCGTCGACTCGACTACAATGACAACAGTAGGAGCACCGCTGGGGATCAAATCCACTCCGTAGCAAATTATGCCATCCGATCTAATGGTCATGAACGATATCAACACAACGAAAATAACATGTACGACGTTCGTGCTGGTCGACTTACCGATAAACTCTCGAGCTAACACGTGACTCATTACGACCGCTCAAGCACACTGTCGACGATATCGTGCCGGTAACAGCCACGTAGCCACGGTGAAACGAACCTAACAGTGGTGGAATCGACGAATTCTGGAGCATTTGGACAGCAATGAGCCATGGTTGAGAGGCTCATAGCTCAGGGCTTCGACCAGGACGCCGCTTTCTATGCGTGGATATCCTCAAGCACAACAATAAACAACAGATCGATCATTAAGCGCGAATCTTCGAATCTTCGTTAGATTCGTCGATTCTGGCCAAAACCGGGGTAATAAATAGCGTAAGAAAAATTATACGCTGTCAAACTCTTCTCTTCAAGCCTCTTACGATACTACGACAGAATGACAAAATTACATTTGTGAAGTTGCTAGGCACCCTACGAAGGATCCTTAAGTGACCAGTAGGAACAGAGTAGTTTTCCGATGATGACTTTCGTGTCTATATAATCGAAAGTTTTCTAGCACGATGACAGCGAGATAGCATCTTGTCTCTCAAAACATTGCAGTGAGCTTCGTTATCGCTTAAATCCACATAGGCAAACGTTATACCAAACCCTGTTTCTTCGCATTGTTATATCTATCTCAATGTTCGGTTGGAGCTGAAGAAGCTGAAGACAAAAGTTGTAAATTTTATCTTTCAGAAATTGAAGATTTGATGATAGCCTGCCTATGTCTTGTACGCTCTGTTAATAGAACAACACGAGCACGCTGGCTCTCCATTAACGCTGCACCCCGAAATTTGTGAGGCAGAACAATAAAGGATAAATATTCGACGTTAATCAATTCCTGAGTGATGCACCAATCGTCTATTGAAAATCGTAGACACAAATGAATGCATATTTAGCAAATACTTTGACCTGAAGTTGGCTATTGATATAATAAATCAGTATGTTTATCCACCCAAACAAGCCCGGCATCAGTTCGCGGACCTCGGAGTAATGGGAGCCTGGTTAACCTTGGGCGCACAATTGAAGCAAAGATCCTGTGTGTAGTGCATGGCACGCCCAACTCCTGCGCTACACAGGATCATTTTGACAGGCGCTTTGTAAAAGACCAACCAAGTGTGCTGATATATATGCAGTCGGTAGGTTCCTTAGATTTCCAGGCTAATATTGTTCCACTACATATGGTGAAGCAGGTGCGCGCATCTTCGTCATCGACATAACCACCGTCTCTGACACCCCGTGAAGGGAGGGCTAGACTTCACCATTGAAAATATTGGTGTAAAAGCTGTGAATAAATTTTGCGTTATTCTATTTGGTACATTGATTGAGGCAAGCTTTACGATAAACCATGGAAAGATTCCAGAGGTTAACCAGTAAGTGGTTAATGTTGATAAACTGTGAAGAACCTGATGAGTGAAGAATGCTATGAATTTCTGAATACGATGTGCATGTGAATGATTGTGTTCGCGATTGGCTAACCGAGGAGTTCGATCAATGGACGACAATGACCCAAGTGATGATAACTCTCTGCAAAAATAGTTAAGTTCAATGTAAGAAGGAAATATGAAACAATATACTAACGAACCTGCTTTCATCTTGACTGAACGACATCTGCTCAGTTTCTGGAAAGCTCGTAGACGTAGCCAATACATAAGATTTTGGACGTGCTCGTCGCATTTTCGTCACTGCTAAAAGCAGAACACATACTCTACTTACTTCTGACGAGTAATTTGTCATCACGTAATGAAAAATTCAAACGTGATGAATGGATGGGCACTATTGAAGATCTCCTTCTAAACTCACAGAAATTCAACCTTTTCTAAATTCGCACAAATACCTCTGGCAAGATTCGACCACATAGTAGAAGCTAGGGATTCAAAAGAGGCCACAAACAACTAGAAGGGCGCATATGGAGAAAATTCACCAGTCGGTTAAAAAAGCGATGGACAGATCAAATATTCAATTGTAACAACACATTCGTTGGCATTATTGATAAAATGTTCACGCAGCTACCTAATATGCACGTAAATAATCGGATTACGCTATGTCGACATTATTTGCATACGATCACTCCAAAAGGTGTGGTAACGAAGAAGTCAGAGAGAACGATTACTACAGAATTAAGTAAGAAAATAATGAAAAAAAAAATCAGGGCGAGACTAAGACAGAGACGAGGAGTTCTCAGAATGAAATATAGAGACTCCAATCAACCAAAGCTACGAAATTAACGAGGTAACAAATCTACTCTCATGAAACTAGGACGGCATAAAACGACCGTGGCCTATATACAATCCCACTGCTCTCTATAGACCAATTATTTCTTGAGTAACCTATTTCTAAAACAACTAACTCCTTTGTAGTGCCAAATTGTAAACAGTATACGTATCAAAGAACTCCCAAACATAGAAAGATAATACAGACAGATCTTGCAATATAGCACTACTTATGCTAAAACTGCAGTCTTACTGGGAACTCATCAGTTCTCCGTTGCGTTATTGCAGATTCTATTCTATGATGAAAAGAACTTGTCCTTAGGAGTGAAAAAAACGAAGTAACTGCAAAAAATTGTTGTGAAGACATTGGTCCCATTACTGGTTATGACTGTATTCATTCAGAATCTGCAAACTTGCAAGTAAAGATGGTGGTCCACTGGTTCTACGCGGTGGTACGTCGTTTACCATGTTCCATGGACAACTGCCACTTAAACATGGTTACGTACACGTATGACATACAAACACGTAAACAGTGTACAATACAATACCTCTTCAACTTATTTGTACAGTGTGAAAGGGTAGTCGGTGTTGAAGACGCACAGACAAGCCCCAAAATATGTTGGACTTGAGGTTGTTTGACGAAGGTCGAATGTAACAGTGTACATTTCACATAGATTTTAACACAGTTACAAATAAATATGACTGAAAACGCTGAATTTAGTCCTCTACATTTCCACTGCTTGTCGAATAGCTAATGAAAATAAAGAATTCAATGTATTGATTATATTAAAATCTAAACCAAGTTAACCTCTTAGAAATACCTCTCATAAAACAAAATTAGCTGTAACCTGATGATGAAAAAAAGGAGTAAGCTTGAGCTTGGAAAGCTAGTCGACGATAATGAAATAACGACAAAATATTGGTAACCACAGTCTAAGAAAAACTGCTTTTTATTAGGTAAATAAATAGATGATTGGTAAACAAAAATAAATTAGGGCGCGTGTGGCGCAGTGGTCGGAGGGGCCTTGCAACACACACACGTGGAATCCCCGCGACCGTGGCCCACCAAGCCTTCCCCATTCCTCCGAGGTCGGCAAATTGCTACCAGACCTGTGTGGGAGGATAGCAGGATTGGCTCGATAGATCAGTAGGCCACTGAAAATCATTGCAAAGCCCAGATATGCATTCAATCATCTCTAAAAGATGCTTAATGAAGTCGAATGCATGGCACATCCCTCAGGGATTGATTAACGCCGAAAGCTTAATCCTTTTGTTAGGTAAATAAGTTTTCTGAAAGTAAAAAATCCAATTCGATGTCTGGGAAAAACCGCTATGTTTACTGACGTGAGGATAAAAAGGATAAAATTTGAAAAAGTGTCGCAAAAAAGTGCCCGAAAAATGTTTGCCCTTTCCGAAAAAGATGAGAGAAGATGGCAAAAAATTGCAAGGAGAAACAGAAATCAAAACATGTGGGATTAGAAATGAATGTCTGCAGAACTAATTAGCAACTTGGTGAATAGGAAATTCTCTGGCTCGGTTTGACCGACTCAGTCCAATTCCATGACCAGACTCCACAATAATAGAGCGGAACCAATATCAAATACACTACATGCCGTTGATTATAAGTAGACCGGTAGCGAGCAAAGGGTTTAAATTACAGCGATGACAGTAGTACTGTATATACGTAAGGGAAACGTTAGGAACCGCTTTCTTCTATGCCAAACTTGCTTTAAAACATGCATAAGTAGCTTACTGCGGAATAATGCACTTTATGATAAGATTCATACATTAGAAGAGAAACAAGGAATAGTTAACATAAAACATCCCATTGATTCATGCATGGCCGTCAACCTCACGTCACACACCTAACACCTGTCCCGTCTGACTTGGAGGTGCACACATGGCATCCCTTCCTGGTCCGGCTTATTGTCTCCGCACGGTGATTTGGCTGCTTGGCAACTATAATTGGTTCATTGCTCCCACAAAAATTCTTTCGTGACTGGTTTCGTTAACCAATGCACTCACATGAAGGACTAACAAGACCTTTCAAACAAACATAACATTCTAACTGGAGAAATTTGCGTACATATCAAATCCAAAAATTCAGATCAGATCACTGCGCATCGAAAATCGAGATTTTCATTACACAACTGATATACGGACTGGGTTGCATGTCTTATGACATTTGAGTGGTATTCTAACGCTGGCAATAAAAAATTCGAAGGCTTCTTCAGTATGTGCTGCTGCCCGCCTCCCCCATAAATAGCAGCCGACATGCTTCTGAACCACGCTTCCTGCACGGAAATGCTCATTGCAATAAATCATTCTCAAGATTGAGTCAGAAAGCCTGCATACCAGTAGATCCTGAATGTAGACACTAGTTTACACACTGGAAGTCTAGCTGCTATGAAAAGGGTTCAGGATCACATGACAAGTAAGATAGAAAGACAAAAAAGCAAATAAAATGCAGAATCATCAATACTGTGTCACAGTTATGAGATTAAAATTCTGTCAAAGATTCGTTCTTTTGTTTGAAACAGAATTAGGTTAAACCTGTTCCGACCAAGCTATCCAAAAGTCCCGGAATAGACTGAAGATTACTGAAGTCATAACTACATTTTTACTTTTTCCACAAGTGTTCGAAGTACGAAAGAATTAACACTTTATCGATTATTATCAAACAACATCATAGAATCACCTATCGCAAACTACGCTGTAAATCTGAAAATTAGCGCACACCTTTCGTACTGATCGGAAACCACAACTGTTTTGCGACCTCGACAAGAATTTTCTTTCTTGAAAACTACATGATCCTACGTTATTTTAGGTGTTAGAGAGAAATAATGATATCAACAAGCATCTCAAACGTCACAAAAAAGATGGGAGTTCTCGCAAGTTGGAAAAAAAACGATAGAAGCAACTAACATCTAATTAACACATTTCTCATAATCTCCAACTGATGGATTGGGTCAGTTTAACAATCATGCGATACTATCGACAATTTCTACACGTACAAAAACTGTTTGGAGACTTAGATTGATGTCAAGTGGTGTTATGTTCATGAAGTGGATCGTGTGAAGAAATTCGACACTCCATACACACATCATCACGAACAAGCCACACAACGTATTCAATCAGAAAGTGCAGCTGAAACTGCAGCTGTGTATACTAGAAGTGACTAATAATGTTGCAAGCCTACCAGAAATTGTTGCCGAAAAACTCGGAAATCAAATTAGTAAGTCACAGTTGACTTAAGGGAATTTTCCTCACTCTATCGGACACAGAAGGTAATGGTTTTCGATGAGTGAAAAAAGGAAAGATAACCGAAATAATAAGAATGACCAATTTACTCGTTATCCGGCAGTAAGCTTAGGGTACTTCAATCTATCACATGTGCCTATTTCTCTCTATCACCTCAATATCCTTATTGATTAGACCACCCTTTACCTAACTTCGGAGGGAGTCAAACTGGACTTATACGTATAATCATAATAGTACTTGTTAGAGCCACGGCAAGCAATTATAAAATTTTAAGCTACCTTAGTTATTGTAAACAAATTAAAGACCTTATGTTCAGAAATTAACAGAACTGCTCCACTAAGTCATATTAACAAAAATGATTGCGGCCGAACAACAGACTCCATTCCATTAATTTCACACCGTTCTCCTTTTCAAGGTACAGCTCAATAAAAGACAATAATAATTCCTTGGAACAATGCATCTGAAAAATCCTGAGCTGATAAACCGAGAAGCTATGTTGTTTCTGTATCGCTAGATTGACTTATACCTTCCTTCTGCGTAGAAGTAACTATGAGGATACATATGTGCGTCAATGTTCTTGCGTGCGGATAAAATGTACCCTACAAACCCATGAAGAAAAAAGCCTATAATTAATTAAATGGGAAGAAAACAGAAAGCGAATGCAGCTTATCTATAATGGCCTCCAAGCTCGTTCTAATTGACCTTGATAAGTTTCCCGTGTATTTTCAATATCCTCTAGAGTAGAGTTCAGTAAGCTTACCTGAGGATACTACACTCATGCCAAAAGCAACAAAAATGAAGAAGTACATTCCAAGAATACGACGCACTTATTTCTCCGAGCGAATGGAGCCCTCTCTCCCTCTCTATCTCTTTCTCTTTCTATTTCTCTCTCTCTCTCTCTCTCTCTCTCTCTCTCTCTCTCTGTCTCAGAATGAGCAAAAAATGGAAGATGTCAATGGCCCTCACTCAATTTTATAAACGATTGACGGAAATACAGATATTAAAGATAATAGTAACTAATGAGCAAACAACAATAACAATGTAGATAAATTACAGTTAGCAGCCCACCAACGAATAAAATACGTACCAGACCGCTTAGACAACCTCACAAAAGCTTCATGCCCAAAATGCCTTACGTAAATCGCACTGAACAGTCAACTATTTCAACTGAAATCTAACAATTTCCAACGATGTTTCAGAACAATTTGAGCTCGTCCTTGCAGAATTTTTCTGGTTTTCGCGACCCAATACAATTATAACGCATTAACCATCACTTTTTGTTTCAAATTACATGAACCTCTTCACATCTACTGTGCAAATCCCAGCACATCTTGCATTCGATTCGTCTCCTCCCATCTATCATTCATGAAGGTCTTCGTACTTTTGTCAGTGGGTTCGGCTGCTGCTTGGGGATGGCTGTTCTTTTAATGAATTTCGCTCAATGCTGGTCGAGTCGATTCTCACTGTAGTCCTGGGATGGTCTACGGTGTTCCTACCGCGAAAATCATACAAAATTCAAAAGGTTTCGGGTTTCGATAGCTACGAGCTAGTGTTAGATCAAAGACTTCAGTCAAATGAAAGCTGCACCAATGACGTAATGGCTTACGCAAACGGCAGCAGAACACCAAAGAGAGAACGCAATGAAACGACCTTCGAAGCGCGGTGCCACTAAAATCGAAAATAACGAAAAAACGATCCCATGATATAAAAAACGACACTTCGTTGAGATAACCGAAGATGGTGAAACCAATGCTGAACACGATATATGCTAACTTCTACAATATTATTAGAATTTTCAGACATTGGGTCGAAAAAGTGCATGGTATAATAAAAAAAAATGCCCGAAAAAAGGAAAATAATCGAAGAAAATAGTATTAAAGAAATAACTGCAAGATGAAGGGACACTACCGGTGTCTTTTTGTTTTCATTCCATATCACTGAAATACTACAAGAAACCGCAATATTTTGGAAAGGGCGTAGAGTATTTTTTAGAGATGGCAAAGATCGATATAATTAGCTGAGAAACAGGCGAAACGAAGGACCCGCATAGTGTGGTTGTGAACGCGTTACTTCCCGGAAAGGACAATAACGCGTTCGTTCTCCACCGCTGACACCTCCGATCCGGAGTTATATTTCGCAATACACTGTGCGATTAAAAAGAGTAAGCAGTAAATAAAAAGTTAAAATAGTTTTTAGAGATACTTCTTGATGGTTACTCATCTAACACGATGGCGAGCGCGGAACATTAGTTCAAACTGTGGTTTGCAATAGTTCTCATGTATACAACTGGTATAGCTGATTTTCAAAGAGATGATATAAAATCACGGTAATAAAGACGACGAAAACTATCCAGTAGGTACTAATTCTATCGTAATTGTGCCGTCCAATATAATTACACAACAGTGACAAATTGATTGGAACAGGTAGCACTTGCACAGAAAACGAAATGATACCAACACCAGATCAAGAATTTCATCAACAGAGTTGTATTAACAACATTGAAAGTGATTACTGTGTACAGAAAACAATGTCTATTGTTCAGCTTTAGAGCGCACTAAGGATGAAGGTGCTCCTGGCTAAGAGCAACAGACTAGACTATGACAAATAGGACAAATCAAAACATCGTCGTTATGCTAACGGCCAAGAAATCCTAGTAACGACGTCCGACCCGCAAATAATATCACAACCAGACGCCATATGGCCATAGTTGTACGTGTGGTTATAAGAGCTGCATCATAATGAATCGATATAAGGTAATTAACGTTACCGACAGATAGAGCCGTTATATCAATCTGATCACTTTCCATCGTAGATGAGCATCTTTCATGACCCGAAAGCAGAAATTAACACCTCAATCCTGACTACTATGCAAATCTATCAACGATTTGAAAAAAAAACCGATCAAACACATGAAGCGTAGTCCATTCGCACTTCCAGAAAACAGCTGAGGTGAATAAAAAACATTAGGATTTTCCTCTGGGAGGATAGCAGCACTGGCTCGATACATCGGTAGGCCACCGCGAGTCATTGTAAAGACCAGATATGCATTCAATCACCTCCATCGATACTTAATGAAGTCGAATGCATGGCGTATCACTCAGGGATTGATCAACGCCGAGAGCTTTATCTTTTTATCTTTAGGATTTTCCTCAATAACAGGGAGTTTAAGTTACCAATTTTTTTGCCACTAATTGAAACTCTCACAGCGTGCAACTAGCAAATCGCCAACTAATCGCGCTTCACTGAACAAAGCCAACGGCAAATGCGCTTCTCCATGAATGAGCAGATTGAACAGGACGGATGACTCAATGTATCTTTCGCAAAATTTCTATATAACTAGCGCTGTAGTAAAATACTTAGTTTCAGCATTAACTAACTAGTATCCTTCAAGTCCACGGTGCAACATTCTTCACAGGTTCATAAGAAAACATAAGTTGTCTTAAAAACTGGTGAAAATAGTTGCTGATGTGTAACAGCGCTAATTTGGACTCATTTCTCGAATCCAACGAAGTTGTACTGCTTTTCGAAAGCAGTATAGCGGAGTTGCTAAATGTGCCAGGATATACCCACTTTGGTGGTTGGTTCGATTATACCAACGCGATTATTACCGCCTGGAAGACATTGCTATATTTGGGAAATCAGTAAATTGCACTCCCACCTTAATTACATATGTAAACATTTTGTATTATTGAAAAAGTGTTTGCTTTATAATTGGAGAAAGTTGTATTGTAAGGATCGCAGTCCAAAAGCGTCATTTGTGAGTTCATTCATATGCTGGATCGGAAATGAAGCACAGGTGGTACTACGGATGACCTTATACATACCGTATGCGGGAGAGAGAATGAACAAATCGACCGATCCCGAGTGAGACCACCTGCACCAGCAATTGGCAAATATACGACGTGAGGTCGAATAAGGTGAAATGCCCATTGTTACCGGTGAGTCATAATCCATGCTATATATATAAGGATTTATAGAACAACAATAATGAAAGTGTAGTTGACTTATTGGATGACTGACAAAGTGTCCACGGTAAGACTTCCTTAAAAATAATACACTTTATTCGCTGTCTATTTACTACGAACTTAACTGTGACTTACACAGATCAGACAGAGGAAAAGGTTGTTACAATTTCATTTGACCAAAACGTACAGAAGTTTGATGAACTCGCATCTGCGAATGAGACTGTGTACACACAAATCCACTCACTCATTATTCACATTCAAACAGATTCCCATTCGCTTTTTATTCGATGAATCCTACACGCCACAGACATGGGTATAAACCCACTAGTTTTTCTTAAGAAACCTAAAGGTTACCTAACATGGAATCTCATGGAATTAATAATTTTGAAAGAAATCTGTCTTTTTGAAGAGACGAAGAATGAATTCTCGTTACAATGAAAAACGTAGGATGATACGTCTAATTATTAGGAATCACGCCTAAATATTCAATGAACTTTTTCGTAAAAAAACAACAGAAGATTTCTGAACCAATAATGCTACGAAAAATTCTCTTTTAGTAAAATGCACTAAGCACTACAAATCCTCGGTCAACATTTCCCAAGTGAAGATGAATTAATGAACCATTAAGATGATGCCACATGGACCACGGACCATTCATCTGATCGATTTTGTTCTCTGCTATTTTAAAAATTAGTTATATGTTACCAAATATTTTTACTACTATAGCAGAGAGGCGTGGTTATAAGCCACACTTCAACATAAAAGCTCTAAAGCTCTCGGAGTTGATCAAACCCTGAGGGATGCGCCATGCATTCCACTTCATTAACTATCGTTGGAGGTGATTGAATGCATATCTGGCCTTTACAATAACTCACGGTGGCCTGCCGATGTAACGAGCCAATGCTGCTATCCTCTCAGACAAGTCTGGCACCCATTTGCCGACCCCGGAGGGATCGAAGGCTTGGTGGGCCATGGGCGCATAGATCGACTCCGCGTGCGTGTCGCAGTGGCGCCTACACTTCAACATATTTCGGCGAAACTAATCTAAACGGTGGTAGATTTTCACAACTTTTACGAAAAGAAGTAGGAAGCTACAAGCTCACCAAGCCTTCATCCCTCCATGATCGGCAAACCAGACCTTTCTAAGACGATGCCAGCACTAACTCAACACATCGCTAGCCCGCTGCCACCATTGTATAGGCTAGATATGCATTCAAACATCTCTAACAATCCTCCTTCGAAAACTAACGAAACACAAAACTATGGTAAACAAACAAGAAAAGAGAGCATGCTAATCAGAACATGAAGTAACAAAGTTTTCGGCTTGATTAAACCCTACTACTCATTCACTATGAACAAACACAATGCCTCATCGTTGTCGAGAAAGAGTTACTCTGAGTTTTAAGTAAACGAGGTATGTGATGAATCTACTAAGGTGCTCAGGTGTGGGTGTTCAAAAAATGGATAAGTGGTTGCCGTCTTTCGTTTTTTCCATTTCTCTCAAGCTTTCAACAACTCTTCAATTTGCTGTGTATGTATATAGTTGTGACTTTTATACGTGCACTAGCGCAGGGCATATGTGGCGCAGTGGTTGGAGGCGCCACTGCGACACGCACGTGGAATCGATCGCTACGCCCATGGCCCACCAAGCCTTCCATCCCTCCGGGGTCGACAAATTAGTGCCAGACTTGTCTGGGAGGATAGCAGCACTGGTTCGATACATCGGCAGGTATCCGCGAGCCATTGTAAAGGCCAGATATGCATTCAGTAACCTCCAACGATACTTAATGAAATCGAATGCATGGCATATCCCTCAGGGATTGATCAACGCCGAGAGCTTTATCCTTCATCCTTTTACTAGCGCAGAGTGCTAAGTTAATGAACAAAACAAGCACAAGTGAGCAACCAGCGAATGGACCACCAAAAAAAGAGCTCAACGTGTTTTCGTTGTTCAAAAGAAAACTATAAAATTTGTCTATTCCATCATAGTGCAATTCTAGAGCGCTCCAACAAGTAACCTACCGAAGCCATTTTTAGCAACGACATGATAGTTAGAGATAAACAAAGTGCTTGAAAAAGTGTTAATCGACTGATTACAGGCCCAAAAGTGAGCTAGGAAATGGGTTAGATGAGGCAAAATTTCGCATCCCATTCTTGTAGTTCTTCAAATGTTGAATGCTCAACTAGTGGTTGTGCGTTGTCCAGTAATAGAATGGCTCCGTTTGATTTTGGCTTTTTTATAATGGTGATCGTAGACAACGAAGCTCTTGGGGCATGTAGATTTTACGACGACATCCTACTGCTTTAGTTTTGCTTCATGAATCTGAACTGAATCGGAGAACCTATTATACTCCTCATAATCCTTTTTCGGTTGAAGTTTAATCTAGACAAGACCCTTGTGCTCCACCTCATGCGAAACGTTTTCCATTATCCAACAAAATACACTTTTAATCACATGTCGCAATGCCATGAAGAAACGAACCATCTTTCATGAAAGATGCCCACTTAACGACGATCACATTGCAATCCACTCATTTATTGTGTCATCATCCACTGTCATGTTGTTCCTCTTTGTAATTCAGCTGAGGTGTCTCAAAAATATTGCATTAGGCATCGTTCTTCAAAAACCTGTGCGAGCCATTATGTATGAATATGCCTCCTACCCCAAGTTAATATTAGTGCTTTAGTAGCACTAGTTTACTAGTACACGAGCAGTTTCCCTGGCTTTACGCCAAATTTTCAATTTTTAGTTTCCGTCGGACTGATTCTCCTTCATATTTAGCCCAACTACCTAAATCCATCAAAAAACGGTGCAAAAACAAAGCAACAATAGAACAAAATTACACAAAGAGATCTCCGATGTGAAATGGTATGTATGCATATGTAACATGAACAGAATATCGTGAACTATTCCGAACGAACGTGTTCACTTTTTAAAAGAACAACATCTACATTATTCTTTGGACAACTGAATTGAACGGAATATTGGTAACTGCAGATTAATTTATACTTAATTTGCTGAAAACTTTGTTTGGAGGCGCCACTGCGACGCATACGTGGAATCGATCCCCGCGCCAAGGTCCACCAAGCCTTCCATCCCTCCATGGTCGGCAAATTAGTACCAGATTTCTCTGAGAGAATAGCAGCACTGGCTCGATATATCGGTAGGCTACCGCGAGTCACTGTAAGGGCCAGATAGGCATTCAATCACATCCAACGATAGTTAATAAAGTCGAATGCATGGCGCATCCCTCAGGGATTGATCAACGCCGAGAGCATCCTTTTTTATCGTTTGCTGAAAACTAGTCAGCCTAATGAACTATGGGAAAGTTTTATTGGAAGCATTGCATGAATTTTCCTTCTTTGATCGTAACTCGTGCACTCCGTAGGCATAAAATTGGATACTTCACTTAGAACGTAATGAATAAATAAGAGCAAATGTGCGATACAACCAGCATGAGGCTGAAATATTTGCAAAATTTGTACCCCAGGCTTGATTCGAACCGGATTTTTCACGGCACGGCATGATGTGTAATGCAACCACTACGATATTAAGGTATTTTAAAAACTTGGGCCTCTTATTTTGAGGCCAGATTCAAACCTTATTTGAAACCCAATAGTAAGAAGTAAATAAAAAGTTAAACAAAACTAACTCGGTCTCATATCAATGCTGTCTCGCTCCTCACTCACTCTTATGCACTCCTCTCTCCCTCTCTCCCTCACTGAACACATATACAGAAAAAAAACACATAGAACACGTACACAAGAAGAATCCACTGTCCTTGGGATCCATTTTATCCCATTACAGACAAATCAATAAATAATAAGCTATTTGACTGACTTGATTTAGTGTTACTACTTTTTGCCGTATCCAGCGCATACCTGAATTCTCAGGCATTGGAACCCCCTCATAAATTATGGCCAGTGGCAAGCGACTGCGGCTTTTTATCTATGAAACTCCTTTCATACGTTCTTGACGTTTATTTTATTACATACTACGGCATTATTATGGAAATTATCGGTGACAACAGCGATGAAGATGAGGGCGATTTAAGGCCGTACCACTTCCCTACTCTTTCAAGGACGATGAAACGGTAAACTTTTCAGTTGTCTGCCGATTGTATTCACAAAAAAAATTTTTTTGCTATACCAACGTCCTTGTTTAAAAGTACAACACTGCCGAAACACCTATTACTAATAATGGAAAGAATAGGGAATAATGCCGCTACAAACTTGGCTAAACGAGAGATCTTTTCCTGAACTCCTTACCATAATAAACGAATAGTACCGGGAAAGTACAAAACCTTGGACAACAAAATGTGGAACACGGCGGTTAATACTACGAGGACGTAGTCAACAGGAAAGGACTCTTGACCTTTAAAGTTTACTCATCTCTATGTTCTGAAACGTCTACATGGGTAAAATGATTGAACCATTAACACTAAGTTCTATTGTTAACAAGACTCGTTTTCAATAGAAAGAAACTTTCATATCTAAAGAGCTACCCAACAAAGAAGAAAGGAAATCCAATGCGAGTGTAGCGATTCCTCGGAGTTGTTCAGGTATACTATATTCACTCAATGATTTCTTAAATGCTTAGAAATCTAACAGACAAACATGAAACTTCAGCGAGAAGTAAAAACACAATTCTAGAGAGTTTCCTAATAAGAACGAACAGTTAGAAAACGCCATTCAAATAATCGGAATGCGAAGTTCGCACCAATGCTCATGCTTGATGTTTAGCCTCTTCAAAATGTAAAAAGAGCGAAATACAACCACAACGTTGCTGAGATAATTGCAAAACTCGGGACCGCAGGTATCCATGATGGGGAACGAACACTGTATTGTCCTCTCCGTGCAGTAACGCGTTCACCACCACACCATGCGGGTCCTTCGTTTTACCTGTCTCTCAGCTAGTTCTATCGATTTTTTGCCATCAGCATGTAAAAAGAGTACTTCGAATGTGCAAATTTCTCCGAATTACGTACTGGTTTAGTACCTTAGAAATCTTTTCTGTTTTTTTCTTTAACAGATTTTTGGCTATGAAAGGAAAACAGTTAAGCAGTTAATACGAAAGCAGTTATGACTGGAAACTAGTCTCAGCTATTGAAATCTGCGCAAAATGGCACTGTCTAGTGATTTTGACTCAGAATCAAAGCTTTTCTTCGATAGAGCCATCAGAATTTCCACACATATTAAAGCTCTTTGAGAACTGTTATGTTCTAGGATGACATATGAGTTTTTTAGGCTTGTTATATTTATTCAACAACCAAAAGCAATTTCAGACACGCATGGTTTAAAAAGGCTCGATCTCGAAAAAAACCTAGACCACCCCTCTGCACATTGTCACTAAGGGAATTTAGTGAAGTGCCGACTATTCACACTGTTAACCAATTTTGTGGAAAGTCAAAACAGATTCTTGATAGATTTGCTTTTCGTGAAGAGTTAGTGAGTTGGCAAGATCTGAGAGCATAACAGTAGATAAGTACGTCACAATAAGTTCAAACGCACACATTTATCAGATGTAAACATTTGGGTAGGCGCGAAATTCGAATATAAGATTAACTACTGTATGCGTAGTTTTAGAATATTCGGTCACCTGGAAGGACGTAATTAGATTTTAATGCGAAACACTCTGTTATGACCCATTTTGCAGTTCTCACGATATTTTTCTTCACTAAAATCTCAGAAGAGATTTATTGAACGGAAAAATGGTAAAAATTCGAGCGCTACTATGTGATTAGAGACTAAAATACATTGAAGGTAAGTCATTTCCACTTCAAAAACGTTGGCTCTATCTCAAAATTCCAGAGGAAAGCAAGTGCATACATCATTCAACATGTGGTGAAAAAAGAAAGCAGTGTAGTTTTAAGCTGTAACCAAACCCCTACAAGATCTCGACCACCTCCATAGGGTACGGTTGGTTGTGAAGGAGCGAAACGAGTAGAAGTGCTGAGACTCAAACGATATGATAATAGGCTACGCAATTTCTTAACTATGCGCATAAGTGTTTCAACTGCAAAAAAAAAACGAAAACCAAAAGAAAAGAAAAAAGTGAAAATAATCGGTAAGGGTTTCAAATGATATGATGTTAATGCTACAATACGAAGAACTACTGTGCTCATAGGTGTTAACTTCCGTTTTCGTCCACAAATAGAGTGTGGAGTTAAGAAGAGACAAATTTAATGCTCTCATGTAAAAAAGCGGCTCTGAAGAAGGCGATACTGCCGAAACGTCAGCTACTGTTGTGTTGTATTGTATTGTGTGTTTTTCTATGGAAGTAAATGTATGCTGTATAACAACCTCGCGATTGCTGAACAAGAAAACTACGCATTCATATTCCAATGCCGAGGTTAATAGAAAGTCGAACATGGGAACTATTAACTACTGTCCCCGTACATTTACCACTCAACACTGTTGTACCAACAGATGTGAACCAGCATGACAAAAATGAGAAAAAGAACAAAAAAAGAAAGAATAAGAAAGCGTACCATTATGATTCATATCACGACATGACACATGCTGAGATGATTCTTTCGAGAATATTCGGTCACCTGGAAGGACGTAATTAGATTTTAATGCGAAACACTCTGTTATGACCCATTTTGCAGTTCTCACGATATTTTTCTTCACTAAAATCTCAGAAGAGATTTATTGAACGGAAAAATGGTAAAAATTCGAGCGCTACTATGTGATTAGAGACTAAAATACATTGAAGGTAAGTCATTTCCACTTCAAAAACGTTGGCTCTATCTCAAAATTCCAGAGGAAAGCAAGTGCATACATCATTCAACATGTGGTGAAAAAAGAAAGCAGTGTAGTTTTAAGCTGTAACCAAACCCCTACAAGATCTCGACCACCTCCATAGGGTACGGTTGGTTGTGAAGGAGCGAAACGAGTAGAAGTGCTGAGACTCAAACGATATGATAATAGGCTACGCAATTTCTTAACTATGCGCATAAGTGTTTCAACTGCAAAAAAAAAACGAAAACCAAAAGAAAAGAAAAAAGTGAAAATAATCGGTAAGGGTTTCAAATGATATGATGTTAATGCTACAATACGAAGAACTACTGTGCTCATAGGTGTTAACTTCCGTTTTCGTCCACAAATAGAGTGTGGAGTTAAGAAGAGACAAATTTAATGCTCGAGAACCGGTTCTGTAGAAGAAAAGAAGGAACATGATAAGATTAACTTAGTGAAAACTTCCAAAATGTTCCATAAAAGGAGAAAAAGCAGAACAACTTCGAAGAAAAACACGTCAGCCTGAGATTCAAGAACAAAGCAATAATTAATAGGATTCGAATCACTGAAGAAATGCGACAGAACACTCGTAATACATGTTATTTCAAGAAAAAGCCCAAACATTAGGTCTATTCTGGATTGCACAAGAAATCAAAGGAGTAGCAAACCCCCGTTAAACAGCTGCTGCCAAAACAAACGTGTTGCGGATGATATTGACTTTGTTCTCAACATTACTGACAGGATGTGTAATAAGAGAGAAACTGAAACACCAAGCAACAGCATCAGTGGTTCGTCTGTCAGAAACTGAGCCAAGCAATTCACACTCGAATCATTATCCCACATCGATTCCACTAATCAATCGATAGTGTGAAAAAGTACCACGTCAATGTCTGATGTTTGAAAAAATATACGCGCTTCTGAAGTGATCTCTCAACAAAGCGATATTTGCTAGCATCGAAAAGTAACATAAGATGATCTCTAAATGCTGAAAAATTCCTACTAAATATTGGACAAAACTCAAAACTCTTCAGTCTAAAGAAAAGAACTCCTAATGTTAAAAACTCAGAATGTAGCTTACGTTGAGTACAAAGCAAATTTCAGGAATTAGATACCAGATAGGCACATAATTGATTACTAACAATGATTGGAGAAGAGGTGCACTTACGTTATACGTTCATATACAAAACGACGACATCCTAAGCAATACTGGAGAGAGGTGCAATGGTCGATCGATTCCCATTCTAAGCATATTAAGAGCTCCTAGTAAACCAGTATGACTACCAACAGTTCTCTCGAAACAGTGACTCGTTCAGTTACCAAAGGCAGAAAGGCAATTTTAACTCGATCTGACAACATACTGGTTATTAACACAACATAGACGATTTATTAATTCCCCAAAAAAGGTCATCATGTGAGTCACGACGGAATCGTCGTTAACAACATTGCCCGCTCCAAGAACAGATGCGGCCTTCATGCGCTATAAACAAAAAATTTAGGAAAAAATTTGACAGCAACGAAGAACTGACGTTTATCGGCACAGCACTGATAATAACGTACTTCCAAACTCCTGAACATCATAACTGAACCGAATGTGAACCGACGAGTAAAGAAATCATTAAAAAAAAAATCGTGGAAACCACTGGCAGATTTCCCCTGGCTCTCATATGCAATACAAAGATTAAGGAGAAGTGCGAACCATAAACGTTGACGAACGGAAAGACGAAACTCCAGCTAAATTTGCTACATCCAATGAATGAATTAAATTCGAACTGAGGATGAAACTTCAAAAAAAAAAAGGCGGTGAGATTTAGATACTCTCGAGCACTAGGATGATGCAGAACTGATGAGGTCCGATTCTTCAGAATCAGCTTTTTGCATTATCTGTAGTACTGTTAAACCTTGCAAATACTGATTTGAAAAAATCCCAGTAAAGTTCATTTGTCCTATCTGCAACTGGGAACACTCCGACTGCATGATGGACACGAAGGACATAAAGCTTTTCGAATCAGGCAAATCGATCGCAAAAGAAACATATCCATTCTTTGAATCGACCAATGTCACAGAGCAAATACACAGTCGTTTCTTTCATGCTCGTCTGCTTACCCTCCATTTGAAGACGCCCTAGGTGATCTCGTAAGCAAATGGTTCCAAATTCTTCAAATGAGAGAGAGCAGCAAGAAACATGAACATTTTGCATGATACACATTTTCAAGTAAACACGACCGTTCCTGAGAACGACGGTTATCGTCCGATCAAAATTGGCGGGAAGTTCGCAGAATTTTGGCGCCCAAAGATTAGAATCAAGCAGAGAGTGGCTGGTGCATGCGGAGTAAAAATAGGAAACTAAAAAATATTGATTGAATGCCTTCAGTGATTGTCCAATAGAGAGAAATTGCTGAAGAAAACGAGCAATCTGATGGCGTTTTTTAATGAATAATGTTTAGATTATCAAAAAGGGACCTCGCGCCAGAGTCGAGCGCTTTGCTGACTGCGAGCAACTGTTCCCGGCATGACATACGATTCTCAAAAATCGATTCGACAACACAAACCTACAACAATACATAGTTACTAGCATACGAAGTAATAAAAAATACAACAGCAGTTAGTAATGGACATGGAGCAACTACGCGTGATATTCGAAACACACTGTACAGAAACTTCGTGAACTATAACGATACATTTCGTGGGTCCCGTACAGAAATATTTTAATCGGTGTTTTTGGAGTGCTGAACAATCCAAAAAGCTCAATGATAAGGCTTGAAGATCAGATGAGAAGACAGAATGAAACAGAAGGTGAAGCAGTTATAATCGTACCCCTCTAATTGAATTATTTCTGATGCGCTTGCTAATCACCATTACTAACGATATGCTCGAAAATTTAAAGGAAACATACAAATTGACTTTACTAATTACAATAACTGCCGGTTGTGAGATGCTCATGCCAACAATAGTAAAAAAAAAAATGAGAGGACTGATGACCATCTGGTGCCCGAGCGCTATCCACAAGAAATCGACAGTAAATGAGCGTCAGCGACGTCATAGTTGAAAAGAAACATTTCGGAAAGCTATTGAACTTGATATCTATGAACTTAATTGATTTGGGTGCAGTTGAAGTGTAAATACAAGTAACTATGCACATAAAGCTCACTGATACAAGGATAAAGAGTTCGGCCTTGATTAATCCCCGACAAATGTGTTATGCAATCAACTTCGCTCATAAAATCTTGGAGATGATTTGTGGCGGCATGGCGATGTATGAAATCAGTGCTTCTTTCTGCCAAACAGTCTGGCACCAATTTGTCGATCGACGGTGATGAAAGAACTGGTGTCCACAGGGAGTTGGATCGAGCCAACAACCAACGATGCTAGGTATTGCATAGCTTGGAAAACACAAATCGGCATTGGAGCAAGTCAAGCATTTAGCCCACAGAAAGCTAATCTCGAATTCGAATATGGCTGGGGATGGGAATTTTGCAAAAATCTTAGCATCATAGAGCTTGTAATTAACAATCATACCGTGCCGTGAGAAAGTAATAGACAGTAAATAAAAAGTCGAACATCACAGCAGAGTACGTGAACCACCATGACATAAGGGCCTGAAGAATAGATTAGTGTTCTCAAATCTGGCGTCCAATTGGGATGAGATTGGGATGAGATTGTGATGAGAAAGACATACGTATTGATGGAAAATTCCTATCAAACCTTCGTTTTGCCGACGACATTGTCATCTTCTCAAGAAGTACTAGCGAAGCAGAGATGATGATCAACGACCTCAACGAAGCGGGGATAAAGATCGGACTTCGCATAAATCGAAAGAAGACCCAGTTCATGAAAAACCAATGGTGCGAAGGCGAAAAAATTGAACGGATGGTTCTCTCATTGCAGAGACCACCTCGTACGTATACCTTGGGCGATCAATGAACATGGAAAACAGCATGAAGGAAGAAATAGATAGAAGAATGAGAGCAGCTTGGGCCGCATTCGGGCCTCTCAAAGAGGCCATCGACCAACTGAAGAACCCGAGAGTCCGCGCTCATCTCTTCGATTCTACAGTCCACCTAGCGCTCTGTTATGGTGCAGAGACGTGGGACGGACCGTCCAAGTATCCAAGTAAGTAATCTGGCGTCCAACACAGCAGCTAATCGATGAATTTCAAAGACTTCGCTTTCTGGCAACATATGGTATGAAGGCCAAAAAAGACTGTTTTGTCGTTCCTACCAGTTTCAAAAATGTAAAAATCTCAAACGATCTAAAAACTTTCCAAAATAGCTTATATTTTTTTGGATTGCATCGCAACACAGTAGTGCAATAGTATCGCAAATTGTAGAAAAAAAATGTAGAGTTCCCAGGTTCGATTTTCTATTAACCTCGGCATTGGAATATGAATGCGTTGTCTTCTTGTTCAGCAAACGCGAAGTTGTTATACAGCATACATTTACTTCCCTAGAAAAACACACAATACAATACAACACAACAGTAGCTGACGTTTCGGCAGTATCGCCTTCTTCAAAAAAATGTAGACGTAGTTTCTTTGCCCACTAAAATTAAAGCTAACCAAGGTACCTTGAAATATCAAGCTTTAAGGTTAGATAAACGGATCATGAGGATAAAGGACAAAGGTTAAAGCTCTCGGCATTAGGTAATCCCTGAGGGCCCACGCCAAGCATTCGACTTCATCGACATCGTTAAAGATAAAGGAATGCATATTCGGCCTGTTCAGTGACTTCTGATGCATCAAGTCAGTGCTGATATTTTTCCAGGCAAGCCTGGGAACAATTTACCGACCTCAGAGAGATGGAGAGTCAGGTGAGCCCGCGACGCGGTGTCCAACCAACGACCACGTGTGTATTGTAGAGCATCTTTAATCGCTACGTTACGCGCGCCCTTGAAGCAAGAGGACTACTATCACAATTTTTGACTTTTCACTTATGCGTTATTCATTTTTAATGGAAAGGATAACCACAGCGATTTTTAATGGCAAGGTCTAACCACTGTGATGGTGAGATATTTGCAAAAATATGAAGCTAGGCCGGCTTCGAAAATCAGAGGCAGTGAATAAGAAGTTAAACAATGTGAGTTCGTCTGCAGTTTCAGCTTAATTGGGTTCACTTCCTACGTGTGCTCCCCAGATAGTTTACGCTGACAGGTGATTACTGATAGCATCATTAGGCTGAGAAACTGACTGACAGAACGGCAAAGTAATAACCTCGGTGGTGTAGTGCGTAACATGGAGAAGGTAAGGGTAATCGCGATTTCGAAGCAGGATTAGGGTCAAAATTTCGGAAATACTTGTCTGTGTATATAGATTCACTCGTACATTTAAGTTAAGAAGCGAATCGCTCATAGAAAAATAGAGATTTCATAGAAGAGCAAATTCCCTCCTAAATGAGCTACGAACTACGCTGCACTTTAGGACACCACAACTAGTTACTCAATCTATCGACATTCATATAGAAAATCACAGAACAAGGTGTTGCAACAAAATTGCAACAGTCGCATCATCATTGAATCAGCGTGTTAACGCAAAAGTTAGATCACGAGACAGCCATGCGTCGTCGGCAATAATTCGGATTAACAAGGATTCAAGGTAATAATCCAGCTTGAAAGAAGTGACGGCAGTCAAATCGTCTATTATTTTTCCGACGCACACGGATTATTTCATTAGTTTGACCACCAAAAGTGATTCTCTTTACCATGTTCCCCAGCTACAGTGGAGTGGATTTTGCAGCTCACAAAAATAATACGAGTGTGTTGTTCTCCTACAATACTTCCTATTCCACACTTGGCACCGCAGTAGTGAGAAGCTGGACGTTGTGAAAAATGAGAAAATAAGCTCATGGCTAACGTCACCACCACCAGATTACAGCGGTTAGAAAGGGCGACTCAGCGAAAACTCAACAGATTAACTGAAAACTATGTGGAGCCGAAGTGATAAAAATCACACAATAAGTCATGAGACTAAATAAAATTCTTACAAAGGACGAAAGAACCTTATAAGTGCTTTCGTCATCGCAGCAGATTTGAGAGTATAAGAAAATCATGTAAGGAGAGATATAATGAGTGGATAAAGATACAATTTGGCAAATATATAAAGACATTTAAGTTCACAGTTTGTTCTCTTCTATGCCTCTACTCTGGCTCTAGTTCAATACATTTATAATCGCTTCTGATGACTTACAAACTGGAGTTCAAAACGGAAAATCGTGACAGAAAACACTGACAGGAAAAAAATGAGATAAAGACAAAAATACTTGCTTGACACTTACTTGAATTACCCGTCCTCTGGGATTGTGGGGAACCCAGCATAATCTCCATTTTTCAGAGATTTGCTAGTTAAGCAATTGTGGTTCCGTGGAATCCCGAGGACAGCTTTGACAAGGTCTGCCCCAAGGCTGATTTTTATTTCTCGTAGGGTTTGCCATAGTTTAACAGCCCCTAGTACTTTCAAACATGCTTTGGCGGGCTTTCATGTAGAGTGGGCCCAAGCCGAAGTCTGCATCAGATCTTCACCACCACAGGCAGTCGCGGGCTTTGTGCATCAGAGCGAGATTTACCACTGTGCGACCTCGATACCAGGAGGGTGATGGATCCTGGTATTGGCTTAGTCTTAGCTAGGCTTCCTGACGGAAACGCCGGACTCCTTCTCAGCTTGGGAGACCCTGCCAGGTGATAAATCCCCCGCTGTATATCGCAGTCCAACGCCCAGAAACCCCTCCGAGCCACGATGAGGAGTAAACTGTTGGAAGGGAAGACAAGAATAAGAAACAATTAAAAAAAAACACGGTATTCTATGTGGAATGAGAGAAGTAAGAGCCGTTCATCAAAAGATGGATGCGAAATTGATAGGATAGAATACATAGGTATCATACAGATTCTTTTACTAAACAAATACTACCAATTCAAAGCGGACAGCACTAAGCAGAACAAACGAGATTCCATTTTAATGAAACTAAACTATGTTCTACAATTTGACAAGAGTGGCTAAGTATGAATTTTTAAGATTTCTTATGACCTCTACGTATTTATAGCGTAACACATTCAGCAAAAGTGACGATAACAAAAAGCTTACCCGGGAAATACCTAATTATTTTTCAAATATCTTTGCATTGCCCGAACCAATAGGCAGCGAACCTCCATCTAATCCACAATGCTTGGCGAGTGACCGTGGTAAAGACCTAGGAAAGTCTTAGGACAGCTGCTTCAGGAATTACGAGGAAAACAATCATTAACTATTATTTAATGTGCCACTGAAGGCAGAAAACGACAATTCTTCAAGGTCCATTCGGATCAATGCGCAAACAATCCTCATGGTTGATGGTTGTGCAGCACCCTACTGACGTTGCAAGTTGTTTGGTGAGTTCTCTCGGTGCTCAACTAACTTTTTCCATACGAAATACACTATCTCAAGCACCCCGCCTATGATTAATAATGATAAATGTGGGCTAAGCAATATTCTACTTCATGTTTTAAATGTGATTACGCACGCTCTTCATCGGCAGCTATTCGTGGTTCCATCGTCGCTGCACGTAATCAACAGTACAGATAATACCGTAATTCCCGTGATGAGTACAAACTATCAGACTTAACTAATCATGTATTTGGTTATCACCTGTAACACCTGTAGTCCCGTTGATCGTCTAGTGACTATAGCGGGCGCAAGTAAATCTTCCATTTTTCCCTGTCACGTGCAAGAGTAGCCCAGTGAGTTCTGCTCACCCTAGTGACTGGTCGAGCATCATATCTTTTTCTAGGCTGTCAAAGTCCGCAAGGATACGTTCGGCTTGGCTAATGTCTGGTGTTATAAGGACGATGTCATCAGCAAAGACAAGGTGATGTAACTGTCGACCATGGATTTTCACTCCCATATTATTCCACTCCAATGTTCGCGTGACGTTCTGGAGGGTGGCGGGAAATAATTTTGGCGAGATTCTACCGCCTTACCTAACTCCTCTTTTGACGTCAACGTTAACATCGTCGTAAAACGGTGAAATTTTGGTTGTGAAATTTTTGTAGAGCTCACGAAGAATCTTTGTGTACTGAGTAGGGACTCGTTGACTACCAAGGGCTTCCATGACTGCTTCTATCTCAATTGAATCAAAGGCCTTCTCTAAGTCGATGAAAGTGAGACAGAGCGGTCTTTTGTACTCTCGTGATACTTCAGTGAGCCTTGTTAACATGTGAATGTGGTCCATCGTACTAAATCTTTTCGAAACCCTGCTTGCTCGCATGGCTGTCCTGGCTGTCCTTCGTCCAGTGTTCTGTCAAACCTGTTTAGGATGACTCTAGTGAAAAGTTTGTAGACGATAGACAGCAAGCAGATTGGGCGATAGTAGCCTATATCGTGTAGGTCACCCTTCCTGAACAATAACACGGTTTTGCTGATTTTCCACTGAGTAGAGACATTGCATTCAGACAGACAACGTGTGAAAAGCCGAGCCAGTGTTTTTACGAACACTGGCGGAAGCCTCTTCAGATGTTCTTCCCTTATCTTGTCCGGACCTGGTGCTGTTCGATTTTTCACCGACGAAATGGCATGTCCGATTTCTGAAGTGAGAACCGGTGGGGCACAGCACATTCGTCCTCTTTTATTTCATATGACCGGAAGTGGACGTGGCTATCGAAGACATCTGAGTAGTAGTCGTGGTTTTCTCTATTGCCTTTTTGGACGCTGTTATTGTTCCGTCTGGGCGTCGGAGTGCAATCATCTTGGTCTTGTAATTGGCGAAGCTTCGGTGCGCATTGCGAATGCTTTTCCCAGCCTCTGCAGCTTCGACAATTACTGCTGCTCCTCTCTCTTTAAGATCTTCTTTTATCGCCTGTGCGCGTTGTTTCGCAAGTTCGGACGATAGTTCGCGGTTGCCTGCAGCTCGTTCGATTCCGCGCTGGCGTATTAGCTCGAGAGTTTCTGGAGACAGACGTCTCTTGGTGACTTTCGAACTCTCAGCTTTCGTAGCACTAACGTGAAGATGTTGAATGAGCCGACCGTATTCCTCGTCGATGTTATCGACAACAGCATCTTCCCAACAGCCGACTAATGAGTTGAATAAGTCCCAGTTTGTGGTGGTTCTGAGACTTCAGTTTTGAATTTAGCGGCTCTTTCTCCTTTCCGCGGGCTATAAAATCTTGAACGAAGGAGACGGTGGTCTGATCCCGTGTAGAATTTTGGGACAACAGCGACATCGGTTATGCAAAACTTTCTATTTATTATGATGTGGTCTATTTCGTTATGGTATTCTCATTGGGAGACTCCCACGTCCAGCGTTGAAGGTGAAGCTTCTGGAATTGCGACATGGAGCTTATTTGTTGGAGGCGACTCCTAACCTCCTCCCATATACTTTCCTGTCACTTGATTGCAGGCTTTTGGCCGAATTGGCTCGTAGAATACAATCCGCATAAAGCGAGAACGCACCCACACACGCATGCATGAATACGCCTGGCAAATACAGAAAGTATGTGCCAACGACGCAGCACGATTCCGCGCTGGCGTATTAGCTCGAGAGTTTCTGGAGACAGACGTCTCTTGGTGACTTTCGAACTCTCAGCTTTCGTAGCACTAACGTGAAGATGTTGAATGAGCCGACCGTATTCCTCGTCGATGTTATCGACAACAGCATCTTCCCAACAGCCGACTAATGAGTTGAATAAGTCCCAGTTTGTGGTGGTTCTGAGACTTCAGTTTTGAATTTAGCGGCTCTTTCTCCTTTCCGCGGGCTATAAAATCTTGAACGAAGGAGACGGTGGTCTGATCCCGTGTAGAATTTTGGGACAACAGCGACATCGGTTATGCAAAACTTTCTATTTATTATGATGTGGTCTATTTCGTTATGGTATTCTCATTGGGAGACTCCCACATCCAGCGTTGAAGGTGAAGCTTCTGGAATTGCGACATAGAGCTTATTTGTTGGACGCGACTCCTAACCGCCTTCCATATACCTCCCTTTCACTTGACTGCAGGCTTTTGGCCGAATTGACTCGTAGAATACAATCCGCATAAAGCGAGAACGCACTCATACACGCAGGCATGAATACGCCTAGCCATTACAGAAAGTATATGCCAAATCGGCGCAGCAGAAACAGAAAGTCCATCCCCTGGATCCACCTAC
>MQTX01000128.1:510023-552070 GCA_009735665.1 Angiostrongylus cantonensis | reverse complement strand
CTCGTAGAATACAATCCGCATAAAGCGAGAACGCACCCACACACGCATGCATGAATACGCCTGGCAAATACAGAAAGTATGTGCCAAATCGACGCAGCAGAAGCAGGGAGTCCATCTCCTGGATCCACTTGCGTCCCTAAAGGTCACTTTTGGTCCGCGATTAACCCCCTATCCGCCACCTGGGGACGCGCCACGTAGCCTCGCGACTGACTGGCTCGAGATCCCTCATATGAGCGAGATCCGTGGGTATTTGGTTAAACCTAAAAAATGTGAATTTTGCAATACAAGCCAGTTTAAAATGCCGTTTACCACAACTGCAGTAATCAATTATCATTCTTTAATACACAGCGCTACGCTAGTTTCAACTTGTAAGTGGAGAGAACAGAGTAGAGACGGTGCGAATTCATTTCAGCTAAACGTGATAAACACAATTCTCTCTAAAGTTTAAATAAAAACGTCTCAACTCGTAGGGAACTTTATCGAATTAAATGAAAACCATTTGAATTTCTATACCATTGCCAACAGTATACTTATTCAAGCACAATGGAATTCTAGTGCTGGTGACGAATCGTCAATTTTTTTTCAAATGAAATTCGTATTTGGAGCGTATAACTGGCTGGAAAGGTGGAACATCGTCCAGTAGGACACTATGACATCCATCAATGTGTCCCTTGTGTTTGCGGCTGACATTTTTCCGTTAAGAATTTAATTTCTCTTACCAGCCTTTTCACATAAAATACTAGAATTGACATTTAAAAAAAACGTCTATAAAACCACAAAACTCTTGATAAGGGAGAAGTTATTCGTTCACCAAGTATTTCAGCTATTGAAAAACATATGGAAGCCAACGAAAACTAGAGTGATTGCATACATGTTAAACGAAAACGGCTCCAAGTGAAGCTGTTATTTGTGAAAGAAAATCTTTTAACAACACTTAGGTGAAAACAAAGTGGTAAGAGGATGCCGTGCGATAGAGAAAAACTATAAGATATGAAAATCATTAAAGTCATTAGTTAGGACAACTGCGCCAGCAATTAATATCCCATAGGATTAATGGCCTGTTCTGTGTGAAACAAAACTGAACAGCAGTAGTGTTATGAAGTCTTAAGAAATCGAGCTTGCAAAAATTTGAGGTACAAAAGTTGAATTAAAGCCAAAAATGCACTGGACACAATTTTGAAGTGCTCGAGGAGGAAACAAGGCGCATACAAGTGTTTCCGCAAAGAAAGATTTAGAAGCAAAGCAATAGTTTTCAGAGCTGTAGTGCTCGTTCATGACTAAGGCTAAGACGGTTAAGACGTTGTTGTTCTATGTATTGACTTGCAACGAAACATTTGGCCGTCCACACGGTTCGGTACACTATAAATCGCGTCGAAGAACTCCCGAAAGAATTATGAACCCCTTGCGTTTAACTTACACAAAATCTCTTCAAAGGAAAACTAAATAAAACATACATTTTAATAAGTCTTGAGAACGATGAAAACACCATGGTAATCAGTAGCCGACCACAACACCGTGAGAAAAAAGAAACTGCTGTTGATAAATTGATAACATCTCAGTGAAAAATCGTCATTTTGAGAAAGAAAAAAGGTGATCCAAGTTCAAGTGTTCTGCATCCAGATGCATAGATGAGTGCATTTCTCTCTCCACTTATTTCGATTGCTTAGCAGTTCACCTATCTTGACATTAATCATTGAGGTTCAATAAACAGCAATCAGCCAGCGAAATCTCATGAGCTCTCAATTTCGAGTGCAAAACAAAACATTTCTTGACCACCATGAGAAATCCGTTAATACATTTGGTTATCAAAAATTATGAAAGCTTATTGATGACAACGAGGACTAAGAGAGCAAAATGTGGGATAGAACGACGACGTAGAGTTCAGATAAACGCTGAATGATTTCTGCTTCGACTATGGACAAACGAGAAGCATCGGGTACTCAGAACACTTCTTGGGAATCACTTCAAAGAACTAGCACTAAAAATACTTAACCTATCTATACATAGCTACATATCACATATATATATACATATATATATATATATATTTACCTATAATATACATGTTATTAAAAGTGGCCTTGCCGAGCCGATGCCAAGTTGGTGTATGTTGTTGCTGCTGTTGTTGTTAGATGGTTGAGGTTTCGGTTGAGGTGGTGTTGCGTTTGGGAACATCCATGGTCAACCATTGAACAACAACAGCGAAAACTTATACCAACCTCGCATCATCTCAACAAGGGCAGTTCGTAGGAAAATAATATATCGATTATTTATAACGAGGTTTGTAGAAAGTCGATCTTCTGATATTTAAATTAGCTCGCAGAACTATTAAATAATTACGGAATAACCACTAAGTTATACGGTCAACTTGTTTACGTAAGTCAAGCAGTTTCCTTGGAAATAGACGATGGTAATCTGAAAATAACGCCATAGACGAAATATGCAATGAGCTAACGTGCTCCAGATAGAAATAACATGCTACAATTTTGCTTTAAAGCTAAAAAATATCAGGCCATGAGAATCTAATCAATAGCCCTAGGGTACAAAAAAATTATGACATCTTTCAACATCATCAAAATCCATTGCACTTTAGTGATACGATGCTTGCAAAATCTGCAACAGCATTAGGTTCAAAACACTGGAAGCTGAAGAGCCTTAAGCAGAGTAGGCTCACTGGAGGTTTGAATACCAGTAGAATAAGCTCATTGGAGATTTGAACACCAGAAAAACATAACACGATTTACGTGATGGAAACCACAACCAAGCATTCGGCAAACTCTCATTCAATTAGCAGTTTTTATGCCCAAAAGCCAACATTTCAACAAAACTGACAGCTACTAGGAGACGTCAATAATTTGGCAATCGAAAAATAAAGAACTTTTTAATGCAACATAGCATATATGAATCTTATATTATGCTATCCTTCCTGTTTGATAACCCTCCAAGTATAAGAGTAAACCCACTTCTTACTCAGCCTGATGGGCTACATGTGACCTAGAAAGAACTTTGCTATGGAATATCACAGCTTCGCTTCCATTTCAGCGAAATCATTGCTCAACAAGTAAACTCTCTGTGTTTGAAGTTACCAGAACCCTTGACAATGTGGTTCATCGTCTTTGATTACAGGATTTAGAACAACTGTCTGGTTCTTTTTCAGGGCGACAATTGATGTGTACAAAGTCATCGGATACCGTTTACGGAACAAATTCCAGGATTTAAATAATAACACTAGACGAAAGGGCCAGGTTTGAAACTTAACAATAGTTTTCAACCTTTTTACTTACTACCTATTCTTTTTAGTGGCAGGGTATGTTGCGAAATATAACTTCTATAAAGCTGAGATATTTGCAAAACTCCGGACCGCAGGTGTCTGGGGTGGTTCTGCTTTCCGGGGAGTAATGCGTCCACCACCACACCATGCGGGTTCTTCGTCTCGCTCGGCTCTCGGCTAGTTTAAAAAGGTTAAGATTGTGATTATAACTATAGCCTCAGTTTAACTAGATTCACTGCCAATTTGGGCTCCCCAAAGCAATCCCGTTGACCGGTGATTGCTGATGGTAACCAGTAAGGTGGGCGCGTGTGGCGCAGCCCTGTTTATTAGAGCTTTATTATAACCAGTAAGGTAATCGATAAAAACCAGCTGAGACAGGAGAAACGAAGAAAGCGCATGATGTGGTGGTGAACGCGTTACTTTCCGTAAAGGACAATAGCGCGTTCGTTCTGCAACGCAGACACCTGTATTACAGAGTTTTGCAAACATCACAGCATTATAGGACTCAACGATAATGTTGCTCAGATCCGACTGCATATCCCAATAAACCAGATAACGAAACTTTTTAGTTCTAGAAAGCACACGCATGAAACCACCAAAAGAGAAGTTATTCAGGCTCCCATTTATTTCATTAGAATGGATTGCCTTAGAGTACTATGCTATGCAATGATGTCCTGTCGAAAAAGATCTCGAGAAAAAACAAAAGGAAAAATGCACCATCAACTCCAAAAAAATCGGAAATTGATCATTATAGCATATAGGAAATCATACCTTTTTGAATGTTTATCATAAAGCTTTATGACCTTTCTATTTTGACCGATAGAGTTTACTATGTGCTGAGATACGACAGTTTAAATTATTTTCGGCCATGTATGAGCCGTATTTGACTCTCACCGCCCACTGCCTGTGGTCATGCAAACGCTAGCACATTTGGAAAGAAAGATTTCAATTAAAAGCTAAGACCAGAACTTTCAAGACTATAACGCAAAACGAAGAATAACTAATGAGTCGAAAAAAAGACTAAGACGTCGAAACGTTAGCCGATAATAAATATTATTATCAACCTCGTGTAAGCTCATTAAAGAAAGAATACATATTAACTAATGAGTATTTGCATACAAAACAACGAAGTAGAGATATGAATTCGTCGTTTTCTCTCTTAGCAATCGAAGTAGAGATACAGTGATGAAGCGCAGTGAAGAAAAAAGTGAATGGCTAAAAGGATGGCCGCTCATAATTTCTTTCGCTCGATGACAAAACAAAGTCCAACGAAGAATGGAGAAATGACTATGATCGAGATAATCACGAGAAGATAAGAAATCAGCTTTAAATTTCACTATTATGGAACTGGTGTTGAATACCCTCTACCAATAACATCGAAAAAGCTCATGTAAGTAGGAAACTATAATAACTCGAGACGGATAGACGTCAAACTGCAAGCAGAAACAACGAGTCCGAACAACACATAACACATAAGAGTCAGATCTAACAGTTCTTTTTGTTCGACTTCTCAAACTGTCCAAAAAAAAGTAGCAAAGCTAGGAGAAGAGAAATTAACATAAAAATTGACAAATTGAAAAAAATTGACAACTCTTTCAACAGTCGTCTGTCATCATTCAAAATCGCTGCTCCACAGCAAAATAACGGTGAAACTATGCGAATATCCGAATAATGACCGACAATGAAGAACATTTCGACGAGTAGGAAATCCAGAACACAAGAGCGATGAAATAAATAAATATAATTGATGGTGTCACCCAAGTAGCCAAGTTAACATATTAATTACACGCTCTAAACATGTTAGCTGTGCAATGTAGACATCCTGGATCCACCGTAAAGCATCGTTGCTGCTCGGCCACTCCCACGCTCTCTAAATTCACGGCAGCTGATAGAATACTCTGTGCCAAATGATGTAAGGTATCCTTGACATCACAATGTTAACCTTTTACTGCTGCTACTGCCCACTGCAATTTTTCTACTATGTGAAATACAACCACAGTGATGCTGGGATATTCGCAAAACCAGCTCCCCAGTTGATCCCCAGCTAGATCGAGCCACTATTACCCTTTCCTCGCGAGCTCCTGGAATGGGCAATCGTGGTTCGATTTGGTCAGGGGTCAAAGTTTTGCGAGTATCTTAGCATCATTGTGGTTGTATTCTTGACATAGTTTTTGCTTGTTTAATGATTCTCATATGGATAATGGATCCGTTTGTTCCATGAACTGCCGCTGAGAACACGATTTTCAGCAACAGAGTCAAATAGAATTAGAAATAAAATAGAATAGAAATAAAATAGAATAGAAATAGATATAGAATCAATAGAATCAAATCGATGTGACAACGCTGCAGTGGTGTCTGGTGCCAACCAGGAAAAAATTATGACATCAACATGGATTGAAAATCATCACCACTGTTGTAGAGAACTCGTCAATCTTTGTTTGACACTTTTTAGTTGTGGCTACCCTTAACAATACCTAAACCAATTTTTTTAAGCGCTGTAGTTGCAACTACCACGGGTGCTTAGGTGCATACCGTCAGGTTCAATAGCTTCGATAGTCGGGATACATGCCTAGACAAAAAGAAATGCGAAAAATCCTTTTTTGGGCTTGAAGAAGTCAGAACATCATTTTTTAGAATAAAAAACTTTTTTTTCTTTCCAATTTTTTTCCTGGTTGACAGTGCCACTTCAGTTAGCATAATTCACTCAGAGCTGAAATATGCTGCTTTAAACATGAACTTAGGCGTTATTCTCACACCAATGCATTGATTTATACTCATATAGTCACAAGTGGTTGAAATAGCTTTTAAATTTAAATAACATAACTACAACGATGCTGAGATATCTTTCTCTGGGTCTTGGTAGTGCTTGCCAAGCCAATTTTTTCTCAGGTTGATAACTACACTTCTTATTTAACGCATACTTTTACCAGCAATGCGTGTTACTTTGCACACCACCGTACTCCGGACCACCCCTGAATACCTAAACCATTCAAATTTATCTCGCAGCAGAGTAGATACCTGATAATAATCTCGAAAATAAAAAAAGGCTGATATTGAAAAGATGGACTGGATAAGGAGTTTTGTCCAATGACCTTTATATTAGATCAATTTGAAAGCATAAAGAATAAAAGGATAAAGTTCTTGGCGTTGATCAATCTCTGAGGGATGCGCCATGCATTCGACTTTAATAGGCAACGTTGGAGGTGATTGAATGCATATTTGGCCTTTACAATGACTCGCGGAGGCCTGCCGATGTATCGAGCCAGTGCTCCCAGACAAGTCTGGTACCAATTTACCGATCCCCAAGGGATGAAAGGTTTGGTGGGCCACAGGCACGGGGATCGATTCCACGTAGGTGCCGCATTGGCGCCTCCAACCACTGCGCCGCATTTGAAAACATAACGCAATTATTGATAAAACCGTAAGTTACGTAGAGTTCAACGAATTCGGTGATTAAGTTCAGTGTAATGGACATTTGGTAGGTGTAAAGAGTTATGAAATCAGCAATCAGACTACACTCAAAAAACTGAATGAGTGTCCGAAGTACATTTCCTTCTTAACCAATGACTCTCTCCCGTCTCTTTCTCTCTCTACCTTTAGACTGCAATCTACATCACAAGGATTCTCTACTGCCATTGGTTGAATAACAGAAAACGAAAACTATACGATGAGGAGATTTAGTTTCAACTGTAAGCATGTTAATCATCGGCTTAGTTGAGCGACCATCACTAAAGCCGCCAATTTTTGCGAGCGCCACGGCTAACCCAGGCGCTTCGCTCTCACTAGTAACACGAGGACCACTACACTTTCCCTACGAGGGTCGTAGCAGATCGCTTTTTCCGGATTTTGAAAAAATAAAGAAGTCCGTTTTAGTGGACTGAGTCCAAAAAAGGTCAGGATATTTCTACAATAAATAAAATAGTAAAGAAAAAAGTTCTCTTTTATCAATCCTTGAAAGATGCGACATGCTTTCGACTCCAACAAGTGCCGTTAGAAGTGACCGAATGCATATTTGGCCTATACAATGACTCACGATGCCTACTGATGTAACAATCCAGTGCTGCTACCCTCCCAGACAAGTCAGGTACCAATTCGCAGATCCCGAAGGGCTGGAAAGCTTTGTAAGGATGGAGCATGGGATCGAACAAATGTGTATTACAGGGTTCTAACTAGTGCGCTACATGACCCTCTTTCTGTACAATTATAAATAAACATTTGATAAGCTTTTCAGAAAACAAAACACCTCATTCCGAATTTGGAATAAGTTTTGTACGAAGGAAATCCATCAAAAATTTATCGAGACATTTTGATAGGAGAAAACCAACATTTGAGGCGTAATGAAATTTTGTCTCGCAATTGCAAACAGGAGATCTGTTACTAAAGTCAGCAACAATTCTTAACAACAACAACAATGTAGAAATGAATAGAAATGACGCTTTGTGTGGAACACGTGTGCGAACCGAGTATTGAGAAAATTCATACGCTTTCAAGTGGAGTATTATTGTTTTGTGCGACGTTTTTCCTCTTCTTCTACATCATTTTGGAATTTGGAAAACAATGGCGGAATCACCGAAGATGACCGTCGGCAATCAATCTTTGAAAAGCTTTCAATGGTAGCTACATCCCATATAACGATCTTCTTTTCTCACTAACAACTGCTGTGGGAAAGTCAACAAATTTCGATTAATTTCTGTAGCACCTACAGAATCATTCGAGCAAAATCAGAAGTTCTGAACTGAATGGAATGAGTTCAAAACCACTTAAACAAAACTCTCACATATTCAAATTCGGTCTTCTTAAAAAGTCGTCAAACTTCTGCAGAACGTTTTAATTCTGCACGGCCCAGCCAAGTCAAGCCGTTGTGCGAATGTGGAACAAATTTTTATGACTGACGTCTAGAATAACACATCATGACCACCGAAAACACTCAGCTATCGTAATCTTACAGTTCTGAAAATCGAAATTCAGACATACCAGGAGGAACAGCGGAAAAATCGTAATGTTCCTATGTAGAAACCGAGCCGAACTTGACCGACCCACAACAGAGTTGACCTAATCAGAACAAAGGATTTTCAAAATGTGCTTCTTTTATTTGGTGATCGAAGAGTTTGAATGAGCAAAAAACAAAGCACAAAAGGTGATTGCTGATGGTCACACTAGTTAGAAAACTAGCTGACAGACACGCGAAGCAAGGGCCTTCGTGGTGCTACGTGTAATACGCGAGTCTGCGGAAAGGGTTCTCATGTTTGCGAATATCTCAGCATCTTTGTCGTTAAAGAACAAAGCGTTCGGCGAGATGATTGAGCAGAGATTTGACCTACACAATAGCTTGAGGAGGTCTATCGATGTACCAAGTTAGCACTTTATAACTTCCCACACAAACCCGGCGTTTTGGTTAGTTCTGCACGCTGAAGCGAACCAACAACCATGCCTACCACAGTGGGCACTTTAACCACTACGTTACACTCGTCCATGTTCAGAAATAGACCAAAACGTCGTTCAATCTTAAAACAAAGGGCTTGATACGTAATTCAAACGAAAAAAAGGTAAAGTATTCAAGTATGGCTGAAACATCGTTGAACAGAAATACAGAAGAAAACGACTTTGAAGAAAACGAAAAGCGTTAAAACGTTGCCCACTAAGGATTAAGTGTTATGTAGACAATCTCGTGAAGAACATCTTTAACAATCCAATAACTAACTGATCCATGAAGAGATCAGTAGAAAATCGACCATTAGAGAATAAGCAATAAGAAAACCCAAAGAGAAATCACTAAAAATAATGTCAGATGTCAGATAAACGAGTACATGAACTCACCGAAAACCGTTGTTCGGCGATTTTCACGACGACTAGTCTGTGTGGTGGTGTGATTGACGGCAGTTCGCCGTGAAAGTTGCGGTGTCGTTTGTTGTCTGACACAGCAGCGCATTGTGGCTGAAACGATAAATCTAGAACGCCGAAAAGATGAAAACAGCTGGAGATTGAAATGCATTTGAGTACAAATGAACCAAAACTGTGACGAAACAGACACCATGATAAGAACGAATCATAAAAATTCTTGATTCGAAAAAAATTCTCAAGCAATTCTGTATGAGAACTAGTTCCACTAGTCGAGAAGATAACGGTCATTCTAGTCACTTAGAGAAGTCCTTAACAGATGACAACGTCGTCAAACAGGTTATTCGTTAGTGCGGAATACACGTCACAAAAGACGACACGCCCTTGATGCCCTTGGTGCATGATAATTAGGACGTTTCCGTTACAATACGTATATAAAATCGTTGACACTCAACAGACCCAGAAACAGGTTCTTATCGGTATACGAATCATTTCGCTGTGAATGATTTCCCTGGGAATGAATCGTATACCGATAAGAACTTGTTTCTGGATCTGTTCAGTGTCAGCGATTACATTACCTAATGCAACAGAAATGTCCTAATTACCACGAGCACCAAGGATATTAGGCGGTGAATAGCACAATGGTATCGATGCCGATCATCACGAAAACAGGGCTGGTTCGATCTGGCTACGGGCTCACCGAGCATCTCATCCTTCGCGGGTCGAGAAATTGGTAACGGACTTGTCGGGAGAAATTCCACTCTCTGCAACCCAGTTGGAAACGCTCTAATCCGCCGTATCTCAAGACTTCAGGGAGAATCGAGTCAATTAGTACTCAACGACATGGTCGAAACCACAAGTAAAAACTTGGAAGACCTTCGTGGATGATGGATGCGAAGAAACGAATTGAATGCGAGAAGTGCTGGGACCCCCAAAGTGGATATGAAAGATGGGTCGCACAAAAAAAAAACATGGATCACTAATTTTGTGTGTTAATCAAACGGCAACAAAAGAATTCCTGTATACTACGTTTCATGGAGATTTAGACGGTAGGTGAGGGAAAAACCTACAGTAGTCGACTATTTCACAAAAAAAAGCTCGTAACAATCCAGTCATTCACATAGACGTTGCAAAAGTGGAATTTCCTGTTTGTTCCAAATATTTTAGCATTTCACTTAAACACGATCAAGGAGGTTCTATTAGTTTTCAGCAGCAATGGAAGCTTTCCAGCAATCATTCGTATTCTTGTTGAGCAAACGTGAGGTGTTATTATTATTCTTTATTCACAAATAAGCTGACGTTTCGGCGGACTTCGCCTTCGTCCGAGCCGCTTTCTATGAGGCTTCCACTGGGTATGTCGCGTGAAGACCAACCGCACAAAATTCACATGGAAGCGTAATGTGCACATAGCGTAAAAGTTGAGAAAAAAATTCTACCTTTCTTAGAATGTACCTGCTTTAGAAAAAAGTATAGGCTAGAATAAATAAAACCATCACTAAAATATTATTACTTTTATTCCATTAATCGTTTTCCTCCCAACGGTTTACCGCCTCATCGTGGCTGTTCGTGGGTGTTCCTGGATGTCGGACTGCGATGTTCAGCGGGGAGATTCATCCCCTATAAGGGCCTCCTAAGCACCCCGGTGTTTCCATCAGGAAGCCCAACTAAAAGTAAACGAACATTAGCAACCACCGTCCCAGCATCAAATTAGTCGCATGGTGACAAATCTTGCTCTGATCCACAAGAGCGATCACTGCCTGTGGTGATGGCGACCTGGGGCAGACTTTGGCGGGGCTGACCTCGGGACTCAAGGGAACCACAATGGCTGAAGTAGCAAAACTCCGAAAAGATAGAAATTATGCTGTGGCCCGTATGACCAGTGAAGATGGGCAATCCAAGTATCGAAGTATCCAAGTAATCTTAATAACTCAAAAGATCGAAAGAAAAGATCAAAAGATGGTCAGCCATCGAACAACGACAACAACAACAATAAGAGGATCTACACCAACCTCGTGCCGGCTAAACAAGGGTAATTCGTAAGAACGAGTAATCTTTTTTCACGACACATCTTCAGAGGACTGCTACCTTCTTTATGAACGCTGGTGAATGGTGGTGGAGTCGATTCTGTTTAGGGCGCGCGACAGCTGGATTAATGCATCACTACTTGGATTGGAGGGAGTAATCTGCTGTTCCCAGACGAGTCTAGTAGCAATTTCGTGACAGTAGAGGGATGAACGGCTAGGTGAGCTCGGTGCGGATTTGAAAGTGAGTATCATTACTGAAAATTTTAGTTAAGTTATTGCTGAATCATTATTGGCATCAAAAAACTGTCACGGTAAAAGTGGCCGAGAGAACGGTAAAGCAAGGGTCTCGGTGGTGCAGGAGCTCACGCGGAGAGTACTCGAGAGTTCGAAGTCCAGCTAGTGCTCTTAGTTTTGCAAAAGTCTTAGCATCGTTGTGGCTATATTTCATACAATACTCTGCCATAAAAAAAATAATGGGCAGTAAATAAAATGAAGGACATTACTATGCTGTTGTTACTGGAAATAAGGCTTTTTTTGCTTTAAAAAAAAGCATTCGTTTACAATATGAAATAAAAAACCTAAAAAAAAGCTTATCCTTTTCACTACATAGCACAAACAATATTTTAATATTGAAGAGAATGACTCTCAATGAATTAATAAGGTAACTTCAAATTGGCACCGTTAACATTAAAAATATGGCTGAAAAAGGCATACGACGAGTGGTGCAGTATGTAATACGTGAACTCCCGCTAAGGGTAATCGCGGGTTCGAATCTGAACTCGAGTCCGAGTTTTGCAACATCTCAGCATCATTGCGGTTGCAATTGACTTCGAACTGTCATCTGATTTTGTTAAAATAACGTAGAATGCAAACATTCACATCGAAAGTAAAAAGAAAGAAAATATTCTGCTATCTGAGAATGAACGATATCATAGAAATGGACATTTTGGTGATCCTGATAGCAACGCCTTCACTATCGACCACGCCTATATTGGACTCCCGCACCAATCAGTCTACAGTACACATTTATTTAGGAAAAAAGACGCCGGGAAAGTAAAAACTTAGCACTAAATAATAAGAAAACGAGGGTTAGTGATCGAGAAGTGTTTATTTGGTTTCGAATTTTATGTTTAGGGAGAAACGCAATGATTTCACATGAGTAAGATCGGCCGAAAAATTGGGAAGTGTATCGAGTGGAAAAGTATTCAAAATGGATAGAACGATAGCGATCTGATTACATTTTAAACTAACCTTCTTGAATAAAAAAAGGATAAAGCTCTCGGCGTTGATCAATCCCTGAGGGATGCGCCATGCATTCGACTTCATTGAGCATCGTTGGAGGTGATTGAATGCATATCTGGCCTTTACAATGACTCGCGGTGGCCGGCCGATGTATCGAGCCAGTGCTGCTATCCTCCCAGACAAGTCTGGTACCAATTTGCCGACCCCGGAGGGATGGAAGGCTTGGTGAGCCATGGGCGCATTTTCACGTGCGCGCCGCAGTGGCGCCTCCAACCACTGCGCCACACGCGCCCCTTGAAACCTTCTTGAAGCGTAAAAAAATCTATTGACTCAAACAGAAAGATTTAGATGGACGGAGAAAGCCTTACAACGTTCGTTAAACATTTTTACTTTTCTCAGGTGGCTTACTAGAGTTACTTCAATCTCTCACACACATCAAATTGTGCTTTCTCCTAGAACGTTTCGGTAACTATTTCGTGTTTTGGCAACTACTTCGCTAAGCAAATACGATGGTTTATTTATTTGACACATTTAGCTAACATAACGAAGGTAAGGCTTCCAGAGTGGACCAATCTCTGCGGAATACGCCACACAGTGAGTACATATTTGGGCGATTCAATCTCTAACGGTGACCTAGCGGTGTATTACGTCAGTGTTTATATGCTTGAATACAAGGTTAATGCCAATTTCCCGAACGCGAAGGAATGGAAGAGTTGGTGAACTATTAGGCGTGATCGAACCAGCGACCGATCCAGTGTGTATTGCAGGTCACTTTTAGTCACTGAACTACCCAAGCACAGCATTTTGTCATCTTTGTAAAATATCACCTACGACTATACATTGGTGACGTCCAAATATGAGTTCCTTTCACGTGGAGTTTTTTTGTCACGAGAAGGGACAATTTCTTTTTTCTTCTAAGGCGCTGATGAAGTAAGCTGGAGTTTTGAATCCGACATGCAACGAAAGCAGTGGAATACAAAACATCTAAGTGAATTCCTCTCATATTTAGGTGACGGCATTCTATGGACGATTGGAACATTAAAAAAATCTGACTCAAGCGAAAATTGTGGCATTAGGCACGACAATAATGATTAGCTTTCGCAATGAAGGACATAGACGTAGATAATGACAGCTTGTCAAACACGAATCAAAATCGAAGAGCGATTTAATCCGAAGATATGACGTATCTTCCGCGGTATGACGTCTTTAATGTAAATAGATGTGTACAAAGCTTGAAACTGACGAAAGCCGAAACATGAAAGAGAAAATCATGGATCTCCGTTATGTGAAGCATATGAAGCCGGTTAGCCGTGAAACCAAGAGGCAGAGCTCTTAGCAGAGGAGTAGGAATTAAACTCAATGAACAAAAGCGATCACGCACTTACCCTGAGACAGGTCAAGTCAAATGACATAATGGACTCCCTACTTCTGCTCGTATATGTAATCGTACTCATAGACATGTGAGATGATGTTAATCCATGTATGTGGATTGTAGGCTGAACGCAGATTCCAAGAAGTGCACGGGAGAGCGATTCTTGAGGAAGGCCTGGCTGTGAGTATATTTAGCGTTCCGGCAAATCTCAGCGAGCCAGTCGTGAACACACTGCTTCCCAAAAAGGACGACCCCATAAACTTTGGCAGCTGCCGCAATAATATAACGGTTGAAGTCGAAACAGCTCGAAGACAATTACATGAAGCCATTTTACAAAAACGTTCACACATTCAAATGCTTATTAATTTTCTCCTCAAAAACGAGGAAGCCCAATAATAGTACCAACACAAATATAGTAGTAAAGCAATAGTTAACCAAAACGGCAGGTGATAACAAAAAAAACAGTAATAGTAATAAACAGAATGTGGTCGCCGTCGTCAATAAACCATTAGGGGAAAATATCAAGGAATGTTCAAAAATACAAGGAAATCCTTTTTAATTTACAAGGACGCCGGCGACAAATTGAAAAAAAAGACCTATAACAGACAAAAGAAGAATTTTCTCGAATGGCTCAAAGGGTTATGAAGTGCTTAGAGCCGTATGACATATAAATCGCGGCAATAAAACGGCAATTATGTTAGGAAATTTCTGAAAGTAGGTCCACATAGGAAAAAACGATAAACTACACCCATAGGTAATCAAAGATGTCATGAAAACCATAGATCCTAAATGATCTTTTTTTCTTAACCATACGGTGTACGGTAACATAGAAGTCAGTGAATGACAAGACAGACTATTGTGAAAAAGCAATGAAAGAACGGAAAGGAACGATAGAAAACTAGATGACATTTAACTGGTTAAATCTCGTAATTAGCCATCCACATTTATGTTCGAGAACACTAAGCAAAAAAAAGAATTTTAAAACTTTAGCGACTCTGTTGGCCAAAGAATTAACGATTTAAAGCGAAGATGAGTCGACAACAACAAGCAAAGATTGTAAACAAGTTCATTCGTTAAACAGATGAATAGCAAAATGTGTCACTTTGGTTCAACTATAGGGGAAATGTAGTGGGAGAAAGAAGCTCAGAATTCGGTCAGCAGTTGCTTTGACGGTTCAAGTTCACATGTTGGCCACAACATGGCAGCTCAATTCTTACAACACTTGGATACTCGAGTACCCTAGTAGCAAATCAAATCTCATATACCTAAGTCCTATTAAAAATGTTACAAAAAACATCTGTAAATGAACAAGGTCCGGAAAAACGCAACGATATTTGACGCTACCGTAAAGATACCGTAACACATTGGATTACTGAAAGTTGCTGAGCGGGTTATTCAAATGGAAATATTTCAGTACACGTTAAATCGAATGTGAATGAAATTCAGAGGCGGGGGAAAGGCATGTCATGTCGAAACGATAACATCTTGTCCCTCTCGGTTTGCTGAACAAAACCACTTATACAGATAAAAACGACTAGCGTGGAAATGATTATTTCCTGATAACTCTTAACAGTTCATACCACCCTGGCAATTAAGAGTAGAAATCGTTCCTTTGCTACGAATAGAATTCAAAAAACGCTGATACGCAGTTGATAGACAGTTTGAGATAGGCGTACAAACGAAAATCACACCTGGACACGTGGTACTCAACGTACACCTGCACCAGTATACATTTTAAGGTTGAAGACCATAAGATGACTAGTGCAATAGGCAGATAAAGTATTTTAAGAGGAAAAAAAAGTGATGGGAAAGAAAACGGAGAACGTAAAATCCGAGAATGACGAGACCACTGTAAACAGTCTTGTCTTTAAAATCGTCCATTGAATAGTGAAAAAAACAACAACAACAACATCTTAAGAATTGAAAGAACTTTGATGGTGGTATAGCAAAAGACAGTGAAATCGTTAAAAACACACATAAGTGATCTAATTCTTAATTATACGCTAAGCTGTTAAACTGCTCCACTTAATCAACAGACATGAAGAGCATCACGCTTTTCGTATGAGGCAATTTACTCCTACTCCTACTGGTTTGACGCGAAAGTGCCGACAAATAGATTTTTAAGCTAAAAAGGTGATTTGGAGCCTATTTGTTAAAGTTCCCAGGATCGATTTTCTATTAACCTCGGCAGTGGATTATAAGCTGGATTATAGCTGGATTGTATTATTGGGGTTTTCGAGAAGCCATAGATCTTGTAATTATCGTTCAGATTTTCATCTTTCTGTTTGTGCTGTTGAAGCGCTTAACCTAGTAAGTTGCGTGTTATTGTACCCTTCCAGGCTCTGAAGAAGGCGATTCTGCCGTAACGTCAGCTACGGCTGTCTTGTATGTGTGTTATTATGTGGTAGTAAACATATGCTGTTTAACAACCTCGCGATCGCTGAGAAAGAAAACTACGAATCTATTTGTTAAAGGCTATGCTAGACCGTGTGTAGCCTATTGGTTAGAGTTCACCAGCCATACACAAGTGATCGTTTACCCGATGTGGCGTTCTGAACCTACCAGCCATCGGGATGGGCAAATAGCCATCTGAGTCGGACTGAGCGAGTAATAACACAAATTGAAGAAACTAACATTCCTAATGTAGCAACGGAAGTCACTCTATAGGTTAGATGCATATTCAGTCACTTCATCTATTCTTAAGAGAGTAGAACACACGACGTATTCCTCAAGGAACGATCATCACGGAACGTTATTTAAGCTCTTCCTTTAAACATTCCTAATGTACTTTCCAGTCAAATGATTGGAGGTTTTCAGCATAACCGATGCACATAAAATACGTCTGTGTAAAACTATCACTGCAAGTGTACGAGTCGTCCTTGCGATATATTAGTCTCCGACCATACATAGGTGTTTTTCGTCCATATTTAACCTCCTATTTGTCATCGGGGAACTTGCCAAATTTAGTAATGGCTGGGTCGAAATTCCTCACGAGAGGGGGATCAGCGTGTGTCATAAAAGTTTTGAAGTGGGCAAAAAAAAAACAGATTTCGTAGTAAATGCGTAAATAAGCGTAAAAGGCCACACATAAAATCGCTTAGAAACACCCATAAATTGGGCAAGGTTTTTTTTGCCATAGATTAATTTTCATGCAGACCTTTTAATGGGTCAACGGTGTGTCACCTGGATACAACTCAGCTTACAACCATTCCGACGAATTTGGCGTTGTGATGAAGCGAATTTAGAGGGAAAATTTCATTCGATTCGGAAACGATCAATCTCTTCTACGGCCTGCGCGTTGGGAGATAAGATAACTGGATGGCGGTGATCAAATTTTGCACTACGCCGTCGAGCTCACCAAATAGTTAAATCTGCACGAATAAACACTAACGAGACACGAAACGAAAAGAATAGTCACCAAATTCAAATCCTTCTACTTGATCAACTTGTAATAATTTGTAGCTGGAAGATTTATGTCTAACCACTAAGGGACGTAATGTATCGTAGGGCGACTTAGTGATTAGAGATGACATGCAAGACACGAATGGTCTCTGGTTCGGTCACGTCCTGGACTAAACAAAGTTTCTACGCCTTCCAGGTTAGGAACTTGATACCAGAGTTGTCTGAAAAAAACCTTACTCCGATCCATAAAGGCCAATAGATGCACTTGTGAAGGCAGTTGAACATACACATTTCCCTTCGGCGAAAACTTTCGTGGATGTTAGATGTAGTACGGGTTGAACTAAAAACTTGTTAGGACCCACACAATAGGTAAAATCGTGTCGTATAAATAAATATCTCCAGTCGTCAAAAGAAAGTTGGTTCATCGAGAAATTGCAGTAGCATATACCTGTTGTGCATTTCCATCCGTAGTTTGCATACGTGGACGCAAACAAATCCATGATTTTTTGCTGCCTATTCCCTGACTATCATATAAGCCTAAGTAAGCAAACAATTATCACCGCCATTTTCACTTCCCAGCATCTGCAGCTAATGAAACAAAGTCGGCTGCGATCTGTAAACACCTAAAGATCTATTTATAGAACGATAAACTTTTTTCCATTATTCGCGGTAGGGACGCGAAGCTGAAATGGTCAGGGCATAATAGATCGGCTCGGGAAATTGGCACGCTTAATGAAAACTCACATTTCTGTCCCAAACAAAGTGGGAACAAAAAGCACTATAGAGAGAATATTAGTGCTATATGACAAAAATGTTCTTATCGAATGCTACTGTAAACCGACTTTCATTTAACAACGGTACGAATAATCAGTGTACTTTCTTTCACTGACAAGCCAACACCAGGTTGTTACCAAATATTTATTTGCCTAACGTTTCGACGTCCTCATCTTCTTCAGAACTGATGACTCAACTTTCGGCAGACAACTTTACCTTTCCAGGCTATGAAGAGACTGAAATCCGCCAAAACGTCAGCTTTTTGTAAACGAAGAGTAAAATAACAACCTCATGTGTGCTCAAGAAAACAGCGAATTATTGACCAATCAAAGGTTAATAGAAAGTCGATCTTGAAAAGTACCGAAGACGTCTCGGTGTCTAGAACGAGTGGATAGAACTGGGTTTGAAATAATACAGAGATAAGATCCAACGTACCCAACAGCTGTTAACTAAAGTTATCGCTGACTAAGACACTACAGGAAAGCATACAAAGACGAGGAAAGTTGAAAAGATCGATGGGACTATGAAAAAAGAATCAATGTAGAAAATGCAGACACAGACCGCATGCGGAATCTATTTCCATTTCCATAAGTGGATTGAATCAGTGACTGTCACCTAAGCATCTTTCACATTACCTCTTCTTTTTGGATATTCTAACCAATGAATATATTTAGCATTTTCTGAAACATTCCATGAAGACCATCTCCAGGCCTGTTAGGATAATGTCGACAACCAGGTTAGCAGGTTGGACTTACCTAATGCAACAACCGTATGTAACACCACCGTCTTGGTTGCGAAAGTATGCTCTGTACCGTTACCATATGACTTAACTGTATTTAACCATGAAGCTTTTTGTTCAAGAGAAGAAATACTATCGTAGCCCTGTTTATTGCGGATCCTTAGCCTATCATAGGTATTAATACATCATAACGATTCAGTTTTTCCATGCATCTCTATTCGTCGTCATCGAAGAACTGAAAGTAAAGAAATTCTATCACACTGATGCTCTGTTCAACATGATTTTTGAGATTGTCAACGTACAAAGTACAACTGTTCAGGCATTCCTATACTACTGCAGTTCCCCCTGTTATCTGTTATTCAACTAAGACAAATATGGAGAACCACCTTATCTGTATGCTTGCAACGAACCACTGAAGTCGTGTTTTTTATGTTCTTAAACGTTCTGAAGGGAAGGGTTCAAGTAAAATTACTTCGAAACTCCTCGATGGACCGAACGCTCGTTTATAAGAATGCCTGGCATGTTTGACGTCCACGCAAAACCTATGCTTTCCTGCACATATCAAATTTTCACACACTCACTGCGTAAAATCAAATTTTCGAATCAGAACCTAGTGAACCCTACCAGAAAAGAGGACGATCCTACTATAATGTAATGATTGGAGGTAGTGAAGGACATTAACCAGTGCAGAAGTTACCACAAAGTTACAGGGTGTTTTTCAATTTCTCTAGAATCTTGCCAGAGTTCGCTATCTTTATTACATATTTTGGTGATATCAGCTCAATACATTCCACCATTTATCAGGTTTTTGTCTACAATCTCACCTGTGAATAAACAAGGGCAACATTTGGTCATAAGTTCCTAACGTATGTAAGCTTATGTGCCGTTGCATGAGTCTCTTCATGCTTTTCTAAAGATGTCGTAGCTAAGGACATGGAGGACTTTTGAAATGGACATGGAGGGAAAGTAACGGAATACGAAATACCGAGGTGCGTTCCACTTTACATATAAGTAGCAGAATTCTACGGATGACTTTCCCGTTGAAAAGCCTGATTCCAGCGAAATTTATGGAATCTGCCGAGAATATGATGAGCCTTCATAATAACGTGCGTGGCCTCAGACAATGAAAGACAGCTTGTCAGGAACGAATCAAAATCGAAGAGCGATTCAAGAAAACGATAAGACTTCTGCCGGATGATGTCTTCGATGCAAATAGATGTGTTCTTACAAATAACACATTTTGTAAAATGCAGCTTTTATATGGCTTTCCCAACGCCATGTTAACATTCCGTGCACGAAACCAGTTCTTCGACAACTACTGATAATTTTTTTGATAAATAAGAAGGAGCTGAAGATTAGCACAAAGAAGAGACTCCACTCTATCTATATGAGAGTTAAATATGACTTTTCAAAAAACTTCAAAGCACTTCTACAAGTGCTAAGAATTTTGTTCGTGCTCGAAATACGAATCTCGGCCAGAAAAAAGCAACAAAAACATGATTTTTGGGTTTTACAAAATCAGAATTTCGTTTTAATAAAATAAACAAAACTTAGACCATAATTGCAAAGATCTGTAGATTCTAGGAGTTTAAATGTTCATCAATAAAATTCACTACGAGCTATGTTGGTTGAAATTTGGAAGCATTCATTGTTCTCGAACCGTCTCAGTCGAAATGGAAACACATCGAAGTATGAGTGTTAACAGTGAACAGATTATAAACAGATTAGGGAAGAACCTAATAAGCGTTAGAGATTTCCGATAAATGACGTCATTTTCACAAACAAGATAGAACTCGGAAACTGAAGGATAGGAAAGGAATATAGGAAGATCTCAAGCTACTTAGACGCAAGACAACGCGGTGCACCTCCGAGTGCTAAATAGGATGAATAAATGAGTAGGGGCTTTAGACTCGGATCGAAATCGGCCATATATTTTGCCAGGCACGCAGGCGTGGCCAAGAATTTCCGGCATCTGCTGCCAGAATTAACTTAAAGTTTCCGTATACACATAATAATATCCATGGATACGTTCTGCAGATGTAGGTTTTGCTAAAATCTTACGATCCATTGAATGCACACAAAACAGCTGATTCGGGTGCATATGCAACAAATAAGCTCAGCGTTGCACACTTCTGACACATGACAAGTTATCGGCGAGAATCGGGAAGAGCAATGAGTTGAACTATTACTCATGAGAAGTCTCTTGCTAAAGATAAAGAACCGAATATGAAAGAAATCGCTATACTCTTAATATTTCTCAATAAAACAGAACTCAAAGAGTAACTCTGATGGGAACAAATTTATACGCATATAGATTAGGTCACTTGATTATTAACAATACTACAATTTTTTTCATACGACTCGTCTTCAATTCTACTGCGCGGATCCAGCATTTGTGGGTTCGGCTGCTTGATGACTTTTGCTTTCGGTATGGATGTCGTTGAACGCTGGACAAATGACTTGATAAAGCTGTACTAGAGCGTTCCCAGTTAAAGCATGGAGTGAACTGCTCACAGACAAATCTGGCGCCAATTTCCCTACCACAGAGGAGTGACAGGCTTAGTGAGTGGCGTCGAATCATTACCAAGCTAGCGTTAAAGGACATCACTACCATTGCGTTACTTACATTTCATAGAGGTAACAAAGAACTAAAAGTAAGTCCTTGGAGAACCCATGCTATGCAAGCATTACTTCTGGCTCAACAACACAACAGAACAAACAAGCCCTCTATCCCCAGGGAGTGGCACATTTGTACCAGGCTTGCCTGAGAAAAACTTCGTCATTCGCAGAATTGAAAATAAGCAGGCAAAACAGGCTGTGACGAAGACCTAGCAATACTTTTTTAGAACTATCCCAGAGTTCACCAAGAGTCACCTTAATTAGAATTCAACGACACTAATGAAGTCAACAACAGGCATCCAAACCTACAAGGAAATCCGAAAACTTCCAAAGGTAACAAATTCAAGGGAATGAACCGAAAGAAAGAAGTGATGGAGCCTGCTGAATATGTATCGGGTGATATAAAAAACAGTTTAATGAATAACAACAAGTAAAAACTGATGCAAGTGATAGCTCTAGAAGATAACTAGCACCACTTTCCATCAACAAACTTGAAATTTCGCGTACCATATTGTTCGTGACGAGACATTGCAGCTATAAAACTGGCTTGACGAGGTGAATTCCTCGGTGGGAGCACTGATTTGCTCACCACACCGTTCGGTAGTGAAATGGTTGACATCAACGAATTATGCGTGGTGGTCTTCTCCATTGTCTACAAACACAGCTCTAACGATGTATGCTGAGTGAAGAACTACGGTGAGACATAGAATGAGCAACATCATCGTCGTAAGCAATCAAATTCTATCAATTACTCAATCAGTTCCAATCAGATATGGGATGATATTATGAAAGCGCACTCAAAAAAGCAAGAACAAAAAATTAAGTCTTCCCCCTTTCGCACTGTACGAGATACTGAACTAAGCATTTGGGCTCGAAGAGTAAAAGTACACCAGCTATGTAATAGAGATTGTCCCCAATTATAAGAATTTCGAAAAACCTGGATGATATAAAAACAATGTTCTCTAAGAAAAAGCACATCATAACTGACTGAAAGCCACAGAACTGGAAACAATAAATTTCCAAATCTATGCAGAAATGACCAACGGTGGAAAAGTTCACCATAAATGAATGCTGAGTAAATCATAAGCTTAAAAATTAAAATGAGTAAACAACTACGGAAAGAGTAATAAGGAAGCTGACACTCAGAGCACCAAAAACGAAAAAAAAAATGGAAATGAAGCACTCACTGCCAACTGGTTGGCATTCATGGTCCATGTAGGGAAATTTTCTGGTTCCGATTCAAAATCCACGTTCCATGTAGAATTTACCGTTCGTCGAACTAGTTGACTGCAAAAACTATGATTATGGAGAACTTTTCTTACAGTTCCATCCTAAACTTCAGAAATCTACATTTTGAGGCAATTGATCCACCCACTTTAGTTAAAGAACCCATGGAAGGATAGACCTAAGGGAGCTTGAAATGTTAAGCGTATGTCTTCAAGTGGAAATTCGTTATCTAGTGCTACAATGCCTTATTGTTAAGGTAGTCTGACTTCTTTTCAAATAACAAATACGAAGGTGTTGGAGCACCAAAACTACATTTGCATTATTGCCATGAAAAGAAAAAGAATTTGACCGCATAGAATAAAGAACTTCAAATGTTTCTGCTTCTGACTTTTCCAGATAAACAAATACTTCGAAACGATAAGAGATAAACATATAAATCAGCAGTAGTTCCATTTAAGTGCAGTTTTTATTAAATCTACCAGGGTCACAAGACAAATATTCTAGTAAAGTCTATTGGTAACAAAACACCTCAGAGACCTGTTTATGTAAAATGTACGGAATCCTAAACGATTTTTTTCGTTTTTTTTTTTTGAGTGAATGCATACATTTAAACCATTCCTAGGTCTTAACTTTAGCCGTGAGCATACTTAGTTGGTGGAAGCCAATGTGAATTTATTTCATAGATATTCTATAGGGTACGCCTACATCTCCTTTAGGGTCGCTCTCACTTTTTCCTGTAATTTGTTGCTGATTCTCCACTAGATATGACAACTCTTTCTATGCTTCATGTTACCAATGAATAGAAAAAAACGTAGCCCTTGTCAAGAAATTTGAACTGTACAGTAGGTCACTTCGTGTGTGCCGATTACTTTTGGGAAAACATCATTCAGTTGTTTTCCAAGTGGTTAGTAAAATCCTCGACATATATCATTATATCTACCATCAGCATCGTGTATAAAAGGGCATCACTGAATGAGTGTGCCCCATTCGAGGAGAGGGACCGCTGAAGAAGACCTGACTCGACACGAAGGCGAAGCCGCCACATCGAGACGAATAACAAGCGTGGACCATCGACTCGGATCATCGGCTCTGATGAAGACGAAGACGTCGAAACGTTAGCCGGTAATAAATATTTTTATCAACCTCGTGTAAGCTCATCAAAGAAAGAATACATATTGATTATGCACACCGAGGTTCAAGGAAAGTCGGTTTCGAAGTATCCTCGACATAATTCTTTTTCCAAAGCGCAGAGAAATAAGAAATGATGAATCCGATGGATGAACACGACGACTAAAATAGGGCAGTTGTCGGTTGTTTTTGTGGAAGTTAATGGTGGCCCGGTTACTCTCCCAGCATTTCGTTCATCCGAATCTTTCTCTTACATTTCCATCACATTTCCGTATGGGTTCGGCTGCTGCTTGAGGATTTTAATAATCTTCAGCAATCAATTCAACGCCTGTCAAGTAGATTCTCCATGGAATCCTGGGATAGTTATGCTAGGGTGTTCCGATGTCTTCACCAAAGGCTATTATCAACCTTTTTAAATCTGAGGAAACCTTTCCTAGACAGGTCTTTATCAAAATCCGGATAAATGGGAAGCTTGGTTTATTCAGAGAATTTTCAAAATATTGGGCGTCTTTTTGAACGCTACCTTTTTTCACTGCGATTTCCGCGCCCCTATACCAAATATTGGACGAACATAACTACAATGATGTTAAGGTATTTGCAAAACTAGGACCGCAAGGCAGAGTCGGTAACTGCTGATGGCATCGTTAGGGTGAAAGCAATCTGTGAGAAAGACAAAGCAAAGGCCTCGATGGTCCAGTGAGTAATACGTGAGTCTTCAGAAAGGGTACTTGCGGGTTCAAATCTGGCCCACGGTCCTAGTTTTGCAAATGTTTCCGCATCACTGCCGTTGAATTTCACATAATGCCCTGCCATGAGAAAATAATATGCAGCAAATAAGATGTATTTTTAAACATTCTAAAATTAAACTTAGTGGAATACACGGTACCTGTACGGAGGTGGAGCATGTTTTTGTGGGAAAATGACGTCGTAGTTAGGTGGGGCTGGCTGGAAGTCTGTATTGTTCGAGATTTGCAACGACCTATTATGACGTCCAGGTTGCATTTCTTTAAGTAAGGCGTCGATCCTCGCATCCTTAAAACAAGCCAACTTTCAAAGACCAATTTAATGTTATTAATTAATTTTCTAGCCACTTTGATGAATTACTAATTAGGTATGTAATAATCACAAGGATGCTGAGATATGAGAAAAATTCGGGACATTAGCTGGACTTCGAACCTGCAATTACCTTCACGTGATATCCACCACACCAACGGAGGCTCGCTCTTGCTTTGCCGTTCTTTCAGCCAGCTTTTTTTTTTCAATTCTAACGGTGCTATCAGTAATCTATGGGGCGGCCTGGGTTCACAGTTTCACTTCAGAGTACCAGATATACGATGTGGTGCAATATAGCTAAGGTTCAGAGTTTTGCTCATATCTCAGTAACCTTGTGCTTGTCTTCACATTGCACCCTGCCATGAAAAAAGAATTGGCAGAAAATAAAAGTTAAGACATTAAGTTTCTTTATTTTGCTCCTTGTTTTCTATTTTGTAACAGTGTTTCCGTCTTTTGTCATTTCTTCTCTCTTTCGACGCAAAACTAAAAAACAAAAGGAAGGACATCATATGAAAGCACGACGGCGTGACACATATGGCTAGGACAAGTCGAAAGGAAACCTTCAAGATACTTGGAAATGTCAAATAACTGATTGAAATTTCTCGAAGAATGCAAGGAAGATTTATAAGGGAAACACTCGCGTATGAACCTGCATCACTGAGTGGTCACTTTTCGATGTCCGCATGCGTCGAATGGTGTAGTAATCCATCTAGAAGCAAATACCTTTGACGAGAGCACTTTTTATTTGAAAAAAGACAATGAGAGACAAAGACTCAGCACACTTTGGACTTGAGCGGTTTAAAACGGAAGGAAATCCCATAAAAATATGAACAGTTGTCGATATAATTAAGAAAATTCGCTGCTGTTTACAACGTCCAGCTTACTAGCCAGGATCAAGCAAGCCTACTTAGCAAGTGCTTGCTAAAGAGACAAAATCACCCTTCACTCCAGGAGTCCCACCTTTTTTTTTATAATATCGAAATCGATTTAGTACACAATAAGAACCACTGTCTTCATTTCACTACCACTGAAAAAAATTGGTTAAGACCCTCATCAACAAATTCGTCACTTTGGATCATAAAATAAAAAAAAAATTAACATAAAGAGAGAAAACGCCACATATGTTCTTCTATTTCCTGCGACGGTCATTCAAGTTGGATAGTTCAACACTTCCATAGAAAAACACACAATACAATACAACACAACAGTAGCTGACGTTTCGGCAGTATCGCCTTCTTCAGAGCCTCTTTTTTACATGACTTCCAATGAGGAAGGTTAGAACAGCTGATTATAGCCGCATATGGTTGATGACTCCTCCTATTCCTTTCAGGTACGATATACCTGATCTCTTGCAAGGATTGCGTATTCCAATGCCGAGGTTAATAGAAAGTCGAACATGGGAACTGTTCAACACTTCTTTAGGAAAATCCAACTAGGACGACCCATCAAAGCAGGCGAGCGCCTCATTCAGTCTTGGAATCGCCTAACAAGGGGTTCATCAGGGCTGCACTGCGAAAAAAGGCTCAAATAAGCAAAATAAGACATATGTTGAAAAAGTATTGCAGGACAACTTTTTATAAAGAAGGACCATTTAAAAATCTAGCATCATGTAAGATTTGCCCCTAAGTCTCTCAGATATAACCCCAATTGTTCTGCTCTTCATGATTACTGATTCATTCAAAGGGTTTCAACCCAACAAATAGGTCTTTTAATATTAATATCGGATCATAACACCAATAAAGAATGGATTCGAAAAGTAAAACAAAGCAGTAAACACACGTAATCAAAGTTACCCACATTGGTTGCGAGAAAGACGACCACAGCAGATGACGCTGTGCAGGCAGCTTCGGATCGGCGAAAAACTCGACTGATCTCAGCGACGGTGACGGCAAGAACTCTTCGTGAAGGTCATTTCCAGTGCAGCACGAACGGACAATAATGTTCTTCGTCAATGCACTGTAAAAAAAGAACAGTAAGCTGTTTCACATGATCAATCACATTCATCAATAGGAGCGTCCGAGCTACGAACTATAGAAGGACGGGGTTTTGTGAGAGTTGAGGAGTGCAATAAAAGATTGTCAAGAAACAGCTTAAAGTATCGAAGCTACCGCCCGTGCTCGATATGATGGGACCATCTAACGTGTCCTTTCCTGTCACAAAAACCTTGCCAACTTTGAAAAATTATTTTAATGGCTGGTAGAATTCAAATTATCATGGTCATTTCACTCGAGGATAGAAAACTTCTGGAAGTTTTTTCCATAAAGAAATACAAACAGCTGAAACGAGCAATAAAGTTAACATAATGAAGGGAAGAGCAACGTGAGGTGACAGATGCACACAAATCCGAAAAAATCCAGTTGGATTAACGACTGCGACGCCAATAACAAACATAGCCCCACTCCAAAAATGATATTTGATGATGAAAATTGTTAAAATAATGGAGAAATATACCCATCACCTCTCTGGGTCGTGTCGAAGACAATAGATGGAAATCACCCTCTGAGAAGATTGGAACGATCTCAATTCTTTCGAGTAATACGAATAGTTAGGAGACTAAGGCCATCTACCACTCGTCATGCAGAGAGGTAAACTATTTCCTCTGCAACTAGACTGACAAGATATTGACAGATTTAACGAACTCATCGACACAAGAAGGTGTTCCTCAAGGTGGTGGTTTTGCTTCGAAAGGCTACATTTGAACCCACTGTATCTGATCATCAGAGCACGAATTTCTGTGATATTCTTTGCACATTATAACCTCGCAAGTGCTCGTAAGACCTGGATGACAGATGGGAATTTAGCGAACCAATACAGATGACGTTTCCGGGGGCCACCTAATCCAATCCACCCCCAACAACACAGGCTTCAATTTTTTATAAAAAAAACGACTTTTTGCTTCCTTAGGAGAGTAATATTGTAAAAGACTCGAAATTACTGAACCCAAAAATTTTTGCATTTACGGAAGAAACACTGGCCCTTTTCCTCGACGCCTCTCGCCAATACTGCGGGATTTCCCACCATAAAAACTGAGAAGGAGGAAGATCAAGTGATAATTGGATCGTCGAGTTAAGGAATTTAGATATTTCTCAGTATTTGCGGTAAAACGGCCAAATAGTTTATGGCATCTTCGTAGCTGGGTTGGTTTGTATTGTCGAACAACAGTGTAAAGTAAGGTTCCATAACGGAACAGTATCTCTCAAAACAGAACGACATTTGCAACCAGAAGACCAGGTAAGAGTGAACGAATGCCTAAAATCACCACTTTTCTGTTAGTGGTATAACTGCAAGGTGGCAAAACGTCATCGTGTTCAAATGGGCCGGTGCACACCTGTGCCGAAAACCTGGGAAAGGCCTAGTACAAGCGTTTCGAGATTTGAAGGACAAAAAATCTTGCCTACACATCAAGCACCAATTAGATAAAAACTCTGCTGTAACCTAAATGATCTTTCGTGAAGACCACTTATTCGAACTCAAAGTGAATCACCAACTAGTTATAAAGTAAATATGAACTAGTCCAAATGAGTTTTTAAGAAAATAGGAAATGATGACAACGCTAGACGATCCTTAAATCTAAGAATTACATTGTACACTAGAATTACATAAGGTGCTTTGGTTGTAGTGTAAAAATGCGCATCAAAGCATTTGCAAGTAAAATCAGAAATAATAGAGCGCGTGTGGCGTAGTGGCCGGATGCGCCCTGCAATACGCATGAGATGATCGATCCCCGCACCCATGGCTCACCAAGTCTTCCACCCCCCCGGTTCGCCGAATTGATGCCAGATTTGTCTGGAAAGATAGCAGCACTGGCTAGATACATTGGTAGGCCATCGCAAGTCATTTCAAAGGCTAGATATGCATTCAATCCCTTCTAACGATGCTTAGTGAAGTTGAATGCATGGCGCATCCCTCAGGGATTGATCAACGCCAAAAGCTTAGTCCTTTATTCTTTACTAAAACCAGAAATAAAGAGAACGATATTTCTCAAAATCTAAAAATGTGCAACGATCTTGAAATCCTAGAGAAGACCATGTAGAACACATGGGCCGATACCTCAGTTATAATCAAGACAAGAAAAAATAATCTTGCTGTTTTCCACGAATAAAACATGGACGCCATCCCAAACCGTCCCGAGCTCAAATGTTGAATGGCAAATCAGGATGAAAATTAACGCTTAATAGGCCGATTTTAATAAAACATTGACTGGAAATACTGCACATTTGCAATCACAACTAACACAGTTGGATTACAGTGGTGCTAAAACTGAAGATTGTAAAATTTAAAGAAACGAAATTGTGAAATTAACGAATGGATCATGTCGGCCTTATACCGGTGTTGTTCCTAAGTGTCGAATAGCGATATGAAGCGGTGAATGCGTAGTTTTCTTGTTCAGCAATCGCGAGGTTGTTATACAGCATACATTTACTTCCATAGAAAAACACACAATACAATACAACACAACAGTAGCTGACGTTTCAGCAGTATCGCCTTCTTCAGAGCCTGGAAGGGTATACTGATATACAATTTATTCCAATGCCGAGGTTAATAGAAAGTCGAACCTGGGAACTGTTACAAGATGTAGCAATAAAGCGGTGAGTTCATTGATTAAAAAGAATCACTCCAGCGGGGAAGAGGACCTTAACATTTGTATTTGCAGGAGCAAATGAGAGCAAATCTATGCCGAAAATTGTTGACGACGTGGTCGAGACCTAATAAGAAGACGACGAATCTCAGCAAGCCATCATCCACAGGGCACGGCCATTGCCCGCGGTGACGAACTGGGAACGCCCGCCCTCGAGAACCCCTTGTCAGGAAAGAATCTCACTCAATTTTCCAAACATCGGTCAAATTAAAAAGCTAAAGTTACACTGAACAACAAACCGCATCGGAATGTGAATGGCTCCAAAACATAAGTCATCCAAATAAATACACAGCTGAATTAAACAACTTTTCAAACTCAAATCAAGGCTTGAAAGGAACAAAACTACGTTGCAAATAAAAAAAGCGGAAAGAAAAACTGACTGCCATCATTGTAATCAAGTTTTCTCAATTTATTTGAGAAAATACTGCAGTTAACAGTGTAAGTTAAGAAAACACTGAAAAGATAAAGCCAAGTATAGATTAAATATAAGTTAAATATAACCACTTTCCTTATTCGGTCCAGTAGATGACGATGACGACGTCGTCCTTCTTCTTTATCCCGAGCATAGTAGCCATCTGCTTCGGTGTCATTTTGAGAAGGACCATGATGAAAAAATTCTATTCCTTTTTTCTTTAGCAATCGCGAGGTTGTTATACAGCATACATTTACTTCCATAGAAAAGCACACAATACACAACATAACAGTAGCTGACGTTTCGGCAGTATCGCCTTCTTCAGAGCCGCTTTTTTACATGACTTCCAATGAGGAAGGTTAGAACAGCTGATTATAGTCGCATATGGTTGATGACTCCTTCTATTCCTTTCATTAGAAGTGTTTAACATTTCACTTCTAGTACTCAAGATTGGCCAAATTCATCTATAAAATGACTGGGACAACTGTTACCTAGAAAAAACCTCACGATGAAAGAAAACGAAAAACCAGAGCGTCACTAGAGAATTAGAAACGAATAAGTCCCTAGAAATAAAATATTGTACCATAGGAATTAAGATTTTAAAACAAAATCACAATTATTCTGAGACATTTGCAAGACTCCGGACAGCAGATGTCTGCGGTGGAGATCGAACACGGTATTACCCTTTCGGGTGGCTAACGCGTTCACCACCACACCATGAGGGTTCTTCGTTTCGTCTTTTCCCCAGCTAGCCTTGAAATATCTCTCTGCAGCAACAATTTGTAAAAGAACATACGAGAAAGAGTACGGTTAAAAAACCAAAGTGTAAATTTTGAAGTCAACTGAACAGTTTTTTTTCAGGTAGTCACTCTATTCCACAGAATTTTTCTTCCCCAAAGAATTATGGAATGAAATTACACAACTAGTTACCTGTTTTCACACATATTATGCAAATGATTCGCTTTTCTTGATGAATGGGCATGAAGTTGTCAACAAAAAGATTTATTCAGTAGAATACTGGCAGCCGTTTCGGCTGTTTCTCGGCTAGTCAAATTCCAACGACATTGATAGAGTGTTGACTAGTTATCTTAAAGCTGCTAAATTTCTCTCCAAATCAAATGGAACTATTTGCTAAAATCGTATCCGGAAAAAAAGAAGGTGAACTCGTACAAGATCGTCACCATTCCTAAGATCTCATAGTAGTTTTTTTAAACATAGGTTTTAGTCACCTTGTTTTCATAAGTTGTGCGGTGTGAGCTACAGCGTACCGAAAAAACTGCTCCAACGATTTTACTTTTCGACTCCGATTAAGTTCTGTGAAAACATTTCCATAATGTTGGCACCAGTCAATCGCCGAAGGAGGTTCGTAGCATGCGATTCGGACAACGGGAATTCTCAACACTGGACTGAGCTGGCCTTTGGGACGGATATGTATGCAGAATTACGACCTAACGAAATAAAGTGCGACATTAACACTTTCTTCTATTGCTAAGGCAAAATAAATTAGACTTCCACAATCGGTTACGCACCAGTAAATCAGTAATAAAATAGGAAGGAACAATCCAACAAGCTAAGCTTTTCAAAATGATAAAGCTAACCAGCAATCACCTGGATTCTCATAAACACCTGTGAAATGGTTGTTTCCCATTTTATCGCAGTAAATCAAGTTACTTATGAATTCGTCGTTTTCTTTCTCAGCTATCGCGAAGTTGTTAAACAGCATACGTTTACTTCCATGCAATAACACACATATAACATAATCGCAGCTGACGTTTCGGCAGAATCGCCTTCTTAAGAGCCTGGAAGGGTACAATAACGCGCACCTTAGTAGGTCAAACACTTGAAAAGCACAAACGGAAAGATGAAAATCTGAGCGATAATAACAAGATCTACGCCTTCTCGAAAAACCCACCGCTTTTCTCATGTCCTCTATCTATGTCATCCTCTATGTCCTCCATCTGTCCTTCAATTTACTTAATCACTTGCATATTCATATGACTCGAGTTTACAAACGTTGTGGATCCCAACAATTCTTTCACTTGCTTCGTTGCTTCACATTCACAAGATAAAGGCAGCCGCTACAATTTGTTTATCGAAGAGAGCTTTTCCTCCGGTACCAATTTGCCGATATCGGAAAAGTACTCTTCGATCAGACTAGCTTGGAACAAGGAACCAGTTATCATATGTGTATTAGCTCATGGTAACTCTGCTCTTTGAGAACTTTGTCCTCCATAGTACCAAGCTGTAAGTTTAAATCACTGCTGAATCGTTAGGAATCAGAGTGGACCAATTTAACCAGGCAATACAAAGTGTATCCTCGCAGTGGACACGAATGATGGCAGCCGAGAATAGTAAAGGATGCCCAATGATGACCATGTAATTTTAAACAGTGTTAAAACGTTTCCTCCCTGCCTTATAACTGCAAACGGAGAGAAACTTAAAATTACAAAAAAGTTACAACACAAAAAGCAATACTGTGGCAAGCGATGCATTTACTGTATTGTGACCTGTACATCACATTATGTCATACTACAGACTTTATGAATCGCATTGAAACTGGAAAATCTCAAAAATAAAGTTGCTCAAAGCCTTTAAAAAAGGATAAAACTCTCGGAGTTGATCAGTTTCTGAGGGATGAGCCATGCACTCGACTTTATAAAGAAACGTTAAAGATGATTGAATGCGTATCTGGCCTATACAAAAACTCGCAGTGGCCTACTAATGTGTCGGAACAGCGTTGCTACTTCCCTAGGTAGGTCAGATGGCAATTTGCCGTTTTTGAGGGATAGAGGGCTTGGTGAGCCCGAGGCGAGTGATCACCCCAAGTGTGCTACAATGCGCCTTTGGCCACTGCACTACACTCGCTTCTTTTAAAATATGGTAAATAGATTGTTCGCAATCATTTATAAAAGGCGGTTTTCCAACTGATAAGCAATTCTGTTTGTTCTTCGCGTAGACGATCTCCTAGCGATCGCTCACGGAAAGCTGGTAGTCCTGTTGCTGCAGTGTGATGCGTACAGTCATAAATTTTGATTAGCTGATAAAAGATAGGACGAAATCGAAGACGCTCGCTGTTCAGTGGTTAAATATGAGAGGAAAGAAAGAACGAAGGGAAAAAAAGAAAAAGAAAAATGAACGACTAACTCATTTTAAAGGGTTTCTGATGTCTTCAATATCCAGTTCAACGAATAAAAGGATAAAGGATAAAGCTCTCGGCGTTGATCAATCCCTGAGGGATGCGCCATGCATTCGACTTCATTAAGTATTGTTGGAGGTGATTGAATGCATATCTGGCCTATACAATGACTCGCGGTGGCCGGCCGATGTATCGAGCCAGTGCTGCTATCCTCCCAGACAAGTCTGGTACCAATTTGCCGACCCCGGAGGGATGGAAGGCTTGGTGGGCCATGGGCGCATTCGACGTGCGCGTCGCGGTGGCGCCTCCAACCACTGCACCACACGCGCCCGTTCAACGAATAAGAGAAAAAATACTGTGACGTTTTAAAGGATGTTAAAAAATCTTTTTGTCAAAAACCTTGCTCGAGAATGAAAACTTGGAAGAAAATCGGTATTTCATAAAAGGGTTAAAGGGTGGAAAAGACAACATGCTGATAGAAAGTCAACAATGAATGTGCAGCGAACGATAAACTCTGGATCGAATTAAATCAATCAGGAAGCATGTAGAGTTTAAGAGACCCATGTACTGGGCAGAAGCTATTAATGAAAGGATGCTAAATCTATTAAATAATCTGAATTTAAGACATACTGGGAGGAAAAATTGGGGAGAAGGGAAAAAGAGATTGAATTAGAGAAGAAAGTTGTAGATTCAAGTCGTCCCTTTCAAAACCCTGATAGAAGTGTGGGTAGTATAGCAGCGGATAGAATTTATGGCTTATTCACTTAGAATAAAAAAGGTGGAAACAGCTAAAAAACACAATCCGAGAAGCAGAGGTGTTTGCGCAAAAACAACAAAAGGCCTGGGAAACAAGTTCTTCTCGAAAGCTCTTCGAAAAACAAACGAAGTCTATTGGTGAGCAACCGTCTGGGCAGTAGATCAGCAAACCGATCAATGCGGAGGTCATTTTTGTATGTGGGCTGGGCATGATTTCGCGACGTCTTTTAGTTAAAGTGGTCTTATCACCGATCTTTTCGTTATAATATGAAGGTTATGTAAACAATACGTTATTATATACATAATGGAGCATATTGGTTGTTTTTAAGCACCAGAAAAAAAAAACTATTGCACATATGTAACACCTATTCTTCGCTATTGGAATCAAATGTCCCCATAAATCCCATTGGATGCCAGATCTTTCGGATCGAAAATTTGACGTTGAGCTTTCTCATCCAGCCAAGTTCTCTACGAACACAACACTACTTTGCAAGTTCTTAATGACTAACAATGTAGAAATACTTAAACCGAAACAAGAATTTAAACTGACCACGTTAGAAAAGGATATGATGCGTCTATAAGACGCGCAGAACTTCATCAAACTTCTCCACACTCTCTCAAAATCACTTTTGAGAGCACTGATGAGACTGGTTAAAAAACACGGAAAACACTTAGTTTTTGAACAGATCATGGTGTTGCTGAAAAAACGTACAACGACGGAAACGACCAGCAATCCATTACTGGATGTCATGAAAGTAGTCATACACAGAAAAAGAATCACTTACAACCGAAGTCGGAAAACGAAGTGCGGAATGACGAATCGTCTAGTGAGCTCTTAGACGTATGAACTCAAAAGCCCATAGGCTTAAAAAAAACCGCTAAAAGCGGGTTAAGTCAAACAGTCACGCAACGTCAAAGTATTCTGTTAGTTCTTAACAGTCGCAAAAAAGAAAAAAATCTATAGAAAGAGGGCGTGGCGACAGAACAAATCGGTCGCGGTCGGATTGCTCTGCATCTCTCACACACAATCTCTGTGAGCGTGAGCTTTGCCTAAGAAATGTTCATTTCTATTAAAACTGATGAGAAAATAAAAGATTATTGGTAATTTTTCCATACGACCCGTATTTCACAAATATTGTGCGAAACGTAGCACTTCTCGCATTCGATTCGTTCCCTCGCATCCATCATCAACCAAGGTCTTCGTAATGAATGTCGTTGAATGCTGGCCGAATCGATTCTCCCTGGAGTCTTGAAATAGCTGTGCTAGGACCTTACTTTGCGGACAGAAGGAATTGAGCTTATCCCAGACAAGTCGGGTATCAGTGTCCTAACCCCTTGGGCATAACAGGTTTGGTGAGCCCGTAGCCAAATCAAACAAGCATCATGCTCATAATGATCGGTATCATTGCTGTTGTGTTGTTCGCTCTCTATTCGTGGTACTCCAGCAAATAATGTATAGTTATAGCCCTACGTATTGATGTCATGATGTCTCGAAGCAACTTTTCGCGCTAAATTGTCAATTCCAGCACAAAACTATGGAATAAAAACATACGTGAAAAAAAACCTCAGTAAACTATCTACTTCACAGCCGTCATTAATGGATATTTTTCGTAAACAATAAATACCAGTATAACTACAGACAATGGCTCGATTTTGGTATTTTTTCTTCACTTTCATCACTAGCTCTTAGAAAAGGAATACCCGGGTCCTATGAGATTCTATGAATAACGTCAACACTAAATATATGTTTGAAAACCGCTTTTGTTTTCGTGATGAAAACTCTTGGAGATGGAGAAAAGTCTGGAATGAAAATGAGGGATTCTTCAGTGAATGTTTGACAATCACTAGTTGAGTAAACGGTGAATGATAGAGCAGAAAGCTCATGATTCACGATGGAAACATATGAGAAAGAAGAGAAACATTCCTGTCTGGGAACAACAGAACAATTCCTCAGCACTTAAGAGTGACAACGTGATAGTCGAAGTATTCGGATTGTCGATTGGTCTCGTACGAAGATTTCCGTTCCGGCGTATCATATCATGTTTATCACAACACATATCAATGGATTTCCCAACGGCAACAACGAACGACGACACATCGTTCGTAAACATCGGAAAGACGACGAAAAGCTAAAAGAAAAGTGTCAGTTGTCCGTTAAAAATGGTACGATTTGTGAGCCAAATTCCAGATTGGGACGACAACGCAATGTGGGTGCGAAATTCATGCAATTATGGTGATTGAAAGTCAATTGGAAAAAGAAAAGTTTCCCGTTTAATGTGAGATACGAAAAAATGAGCGAAGGTGAACTGGGCAATATAAATGGCGCATACGAGACAACGCTGCATTCAGTTCATGAGGCATTCGGTCGCAATCCACCCATATTTGTTGTCGATTGAACTAATCCTTGTGGATAAAGTCAAGGAAATAGTGATGAGAATGCTTCATGTCTCTCTCGGAAAAATCCCCTAAGCCCACCTCACGCGATATCTAGCGCAGCTGAGTTTTTTTCTTGGGGCTTTTAAGCCACAATGATCGAATGAACTAGAGGAAGCACGACTAAAGACGTAGAGAAGGAGTGTTGGAAAAACATTTAAACGTCGAATGAGATTCGCGAAAAAATGCCGAGTCCGAATCTCCTCAACACGACAACAAAACAGATGCAAAGAAATGTCCCGGTGAGGTTTAGAAAGACGGATTAAGTGAAACAGCGAAAGCAAAGCGAACTTTCATAAACACTTAGGAATCTGGTTTTTAAGCCTACTTGATCAGATTTTCAGTTTAAAGAGTTATAGTCGTAATACGTATGAATGATAACCGATGGACAAGAGCTATTAGTGAGTGGATTCCTCGGGATGTTAAACGTACTGCAGGAAGACCGCCGGCCCGATGGTCAGAGTTCTTCACGAAAAGCCTAGAAGAAAGATATGATGCTCGACGAGTCACTAGGGTGAGCAGCACCCACTGGGCTACTCTTGCACATGACAAGTAAAAATGGAAGATTTACTGGCGCCCGCTCGAGTCACTCGACGATCAACGGGACTACATGTGATGAGCCCATGACGGAATTTCTTTTAACCTCAACATTCGTCAATAATTCACTGCTTTCCTAATGAGCAAACACGAGCTTGTTATTAAAGCATTTATTCGTTCAGGATAGCTGACGTTTTTGGGGCTTCGCGCTCTTTGAGCCTGGAACGGTCAACCTGACACACAATCTGCTCGGCTGAACGCTTTCATAACCTCGGCAGACAACAATAGGTGAGTTCTTTGTGCACGTGTGCGAAAAAGTTTTTGTGTATTTATGTCGAAATTTATCTATGAGGTTTTGTATGTTGAGCTTATGAAAGTGTTTGGCTGAGTAGACTGCATGTCAATTTGACCTTTTGAGGCTCTGAAGAAGGTGAAACCGCCGGAACGTCAGCTATTGTCGATGAGTAAGTGCTGTAATAACAGCTTCGTGTTCGCTCTTCAAGAAAAACAGTAAACTATCTTTACTACCGTTTTTTTTCTTTCGTAACTGCTTAGCTATCTGACCTTAGGTACTTTAATGACAAACTGACAACAAAATGAATAAATCTGACCACATTAGGAATAAATGCTACGGAAAAAGCATGAGAAAAACTTGTTGAAATTTAATACTAAACACCCAAATAATTTGAAATTTTATTCACAGAAAGTGGTTCAATCTAAGGGCGTGTGTAGTGTAGCGGTTACAGTTCTGTACACATGGATTCGATACCATGGCCCAGACTCACCAAACCTTCCATCTATGAGGGGTTGGCAAATCACTACTAGACTTGTGTGGTAGGATAGCAGCACTGACTCCACAGATCGCTGGGCCACTACGAATCAATACATAGACCAGCTATTCATTCAATCACTTCTACGATCCTTAGTGAAGTAGAATGCATGACGTATTCCTCAAGGATTGATCAACGCCGGAAGCCTTATCATTTTTAAGTGGGTTCGGAATTGTTGAGTACTTATTAATAAAATTAAATCGAATAGTATAAAGCTGAAGTTTTGTCATTTTTCCAAAAATGTTAACATTTCAAGGACGATAAGGAGAAATAGCGCGAAACATTTAGAGGCGAGATAATGGTTCGAATAATCGTAATCAACTGCACAATGCAAAGTAGTGATGACAGTTGCAACGACATGAGTTTTACTTCGAAGAAAAAATTTAAAAAGAGAAAGAAGATAGTCCTGTGAAGGCCAATGGAAGATCATGACAAATACTGCTCTACGAGCACCCCACTTTACTCGGGTAAAAATCTACTGGCTAACTTGACTTGTAGTAATCACATTTTTGTTGACGGTCAGATCTGTTACCCGACTGAACAAGCTGCCTAGCTGCCGACATGGCCATCCTTTTTCAACGGCGAACGTCCGTATAAGAGAGAAGTGGGAGGTCACTGCAAATAAGTTAGGTTCTGTGCTACCGATGGCCAGTTCTGTTCAGTCACTAAACAAACTACCGAGGTGGACGTCGTTTTTCAAAGGCAAACGTCCATTTGAGAGAGAGGAGATGCACATCAAGGGAAGGTGGGCGGTCAGCAATAGGACCACTCGATGAATGAGCCTCAGATGACAAAATGCACTTAGCTGTTGTCAACACTGATTTGACGTCATGTCACACGATACTTAGAAGCTCATAAGGAGAAAATGTAAGGTAACGAAAAAACTATGCTTCAATCATTTGATACTAGACGCATTTTACTCCATTCGTATCGACATATAGATGATGAAAGGCATATTTGACCGATGCAATGACTAAGGAAAGCTTACCGATGCATCAAGTCGTTGTTTCAATGCTCTCAGACAAGTCTGGTATCAATTTTCAGATCCTTGACGAATGGATGGGTGAGTTGACTTTGGACGCAAGGGCGAACCGAAGACCAGATGTGCATTCCCCTAACCACACTCAGTACACTGGCTCGACGTTTTACATAATAGTTGTAGATAGTTTAAAACTACTAATAATAAGTTCGATATGAAATTAGTGCTTTAAGAGACGACAAAGATGACAGAAATCTGACGCAAGTGTTCTTACTTAGTGAGGATCTAACGCTTGTCAACAGCGAGGTTGGGTATCGAACCGGTGACGCAAAACCGAACAAGTGCCACCTTCTTCTACTGTGTCATTCTTTGCTATTATGTTGAGATAAGCATTTATTTTCAACAGAGCAGCTCCAAACCGCATTTAGTTCCTCCTCAATCATGCCATGTCTTGGATTTCAAGCCTAGATACAACAGTTCGGCGAGTTTTCGTTGTTATTGAAATTGGTTTGCTTCAGTTTCTAACTGGGTGTGATTTTTCAATATAATGAAATCAATGAGAAGGCAATTTTCGTGTTGCGGAGAACAAACTGTAATTGATAAAAACACCTAGTATAATTTCGAAATATCAGAAATCCTGTATGGGGATGCCGGGATATAAGCAAAACTCGGAACTCCAGTTGAGTTTCGAAGCTGCGATTAGCGAGCAGAATCGTCTAGAATTAGACTATTTTTACAGATCTGTATGAAGAAGAAAAGCTGGCAGATTGATTCGTATACGTTGTGACATAAGAACGTAAACATACAAAACGAAACATTTCTGATGAATTCTCGTTCTATTTGGATTAGAAAGGTTATCCGGAACAAATTCAATGTGAATACTTCGTTATAAAATAAACAGATCAAGGAAGAACAAAGTAAAAACGACGAAGGCTAAAACCCTTTCGATAGTATTTGATAAGTTGGGGTACCTGGCGAGCACCACATGAATTCTTTGGAGGCTCAACTCTGCTGGCAACGGTCGGGAACAGAACCACACAGAATTATCGATCGGTCATCCCGAAAGTCTTTCGGATCACTCGCAAAAACTCACTGCATTGTTCATTTGGGGAATAACGAAAATGCGAAGAAAAAAGACGTTTTCAAACTGCTAACGTCATGCTTTCACTCATAGTTTGAATTATCCGCCAATATTAGCAGGGCGTCAACAAACACACAAAGGGTTCATCATTCTCTAAATATTGAAGAAACACTGGAACATTAAGTATAGATAAATAAAAATGACATATCTAATATGAGCGGGCAAAATATGATGTAAAAATTGAGCAATGCATTTTTGTAAACAGCGACGGCGAAAGGGAGAGAGAAAGAGAAATTAAAAATTTTGAAATAATATACAGTATAAAAAATAGTTATAACAAGTATTTTACAACCACATTAAGACGCTTTACTTGATTTAATCTTACCAACTTGTAACGTTAGCTTGAAAAGCGCAGTGGTTAGAAACGCCACGCTGTAGGCATGTAGTCTCTGGTTCGACACTGAACCCCCGATGGACTCCCGCAAGTTGCGTTATCTGTTTATTGGCATATGCAGGTGGATCTGAGCAACATTATCGTTAAGTTCAATAATGCTGAGATGTTTGCAAAACTCCGGAATGCAGGTGTCTGCGATGGGGAACGAACGCGCTATTGTCCTCTCCGGGAAGTAACGCGCTCACCACCACATCATGCGGGTCCTTCGTTTCGCCTGTCTCCCTGTCTCAGCTTGTTTTTATCAATCAGTGTCATCAGCAATCATCCATCAACGGGATTGCTTTGGGGAGCCCAAATTGGCGCTGAACCTAGTTAAACTGAGGCTATAGTTATAATCACAATCTTAACCTTTTTAAACTAGCTGAGAGACGGGCGAAACGAAGGATCTGCATGGTGTGGTGGTGAATGCGTTACTCCCCGGAAAGGGCAATAGTGCGTTCGTTCCCTACACCAGACACCTGCGGTCCGGAGTTTTGCAAATATCTCAGCATCGATGTAGTTATATTTCGCATTATACCCTGCCATTAAAAATAGTAGGCAGCAAATAAAACTGTCAAGAGTATCATAATACTTAAATGAGATTTCGGTGGATCCCTTACAAGCTTTTAGCAAAGCCCAACCGTTAAAGCATCTACATAATCAATTCTCGTATAGATGTAAATAAGTATAAATGCGATCAGTGTGATTCTGAGATATCTGCAAAACTCCGGGCTGTGGTGGCGGACGAACACGCTATTGCCCTTTCCAGGGGCTAAAACGTTCACCACCACACCATGCGGGTTTTTCATTCCGTTTTTCTCTCAACTAGTTTTCCTCAGTTTTTTTTTTCTCCCAGCTATTAATCTCTGTGAATGATGAAGACATTTGTTTAAAAAAAAGATTCTGAGATTCATTTATATAAAATGCTGTAAAATGAATAAAAATCCATCGCTTGATGGATGGAGGAAACTGGAACTCACATTACTAATCCAAAGAGGTGTAAACAGTCGATAAAAACTATAGGATGAGAAAAAGAAAGAATATGGAAGAAACGAAAGGAAATACAAGTTGTGACCTAACAGATAAAAGAGCTTACGAAACAACCAGATAGAAGTGCTATAAAGAATACAACAGCCGATGTCACAAAATGTATTAATACAACGCAAAAAAAGAGGGAAAGAATATTGGAGGAAATGGAGAAATACGAAAAAAGAAAAAGAAAATAAAACACTCCAAAGCTAGTGTTCGCTAAGGGAATTCTTCTTAAGATTTTGATTCCTAGAAACCACTAAAGTGAACGAGAGAGAAAAGATTTGGAAGCTGCTCGCAAGCAACTAAGTTAAGAGTTTAGTTAAGCAGTTAAGTTGAATACGCAACTAAGTTAGAAATTTTGGATCATATGGAATTAATACGACATGTAGTGAGCAATAACTTATCGATCAACATTGATTTATTACTTACCGGTCAATGAAATCCTGAGACGATCATTACTAGGAAAAAATCTCGCTCCAAGAATTTACCACTGAAGACACACAAGACCACAAATTGGGTTATGATTAGTTGACACAAATGATCAACAAATTGTCTGATCTATCGAGTTGAATACGCCTAGGAAGTTCCTGTGGATAACAGTTTATGGTTTACCTGCAGATTATTCAGTACTTAGAAAGTTCTAGTTCTGGAGTGAAAAAGTTAAGTGATAGACCAGGAAGCAATTGAAAATTACACAAGAACGATGAAAAACAGTAGATCAAATCGCCTACGGATAAAAATTTTACTAGCACATTTAGGAAAAAAGAAAGTTCCTCGTCGGAAAATTCCAAATCACGTTACTTGCAAGATCTTAAATTCCATAGATTATCGATTGATCCGGATGGACATCATCAAAGCCTCAATATGTGCAAATGGCGCGCCAACGTTTTGTGTTATGCCTGCTCAAAACCGGGCAAGAACGCAGGTAGCTAATAACACTTCTTCTGCACGAGGTTCGGCTCAACCACTAGTAGCCATTGCCCAATTTCTCTGGACCAAATATAAGGCTTGTTGTAATCCACTCTTCCGAATTGTCTCCTGTGTAATTTTCAACCATTTTACTGCAGGAATTTGATCAAATTGGTGTTAA
>MQTX01000128.1:465868-500089 GCA_009735665.1 Angiostrongylus cantonensis | reverse complement strand
GGCAAGAGTAGCCCAATGGGTTCTCCTCGCTTTAGGGACTCGTCGAGCATCATATCTTTCTTCTAGGCTTTTCGTGAAGAACTCTGACCATCGGGTCGGAGGTCTTTCTGCAGTACGTTTGACACCCGAGGAATCAAGTCACTAACAGCCCTTGTCCATCGGTTATCACTCATACGCATTACGTGTTCGGCCCACCTTATCTCCGACTGTTTGGCGTATAGAACGGGATCTTTGATTTTCGATCGTTGACGTAGGTCGGAGCTTCGGATCTCACCCCTTACTTGTGTGAAAAGAGATACTCCTAGCATCGTCCTTTCGACTGCGCGTTCACTAACGCTGAGTGATTCTTCATCCCGTTTACGCATGGACTAGGTTTCTGACGCATAGGTTAACGCAGGAAGTACGGTTGAGTTGAAAGGGTAGGCACGGAGTCGTGTGTTCTTTATTTTCCTCACTGCGGGTGTTACAAATGTGAAAAGTCAGTGTTTTCGTCCTACCAGACATGTAATGTAAAGGATAAGAGGATAAAGCTCTTGGCGTTGATCAATATATGTAATATGTATATATAATATATAATATAAAGTATATACAGGAAAGGAAAGTATATAATATATAATATCACCTGTATCATCTACAGCTCCGTTGATGGTCGAATGACTCGAGCTGGCGGCAGTAAATCCTCCATTTTTCACTATCGCGTGCAAGAGTAGCCCAGTGGGTTCTGCTTGCTCTAGAGACTCGTCGAGCGCCATATCTTTCTTCTAGGCTCTTCTTGAAGAACTATGACCATCGGGTCGGTGGTCTTCCTGCAGTACGTTTGACATCCCGATGAATTCAGACAATAACAGCCCTTGTCCATCGGTTATCACTCATACGCATTACGTGTTCGGCCCACCTTATCTCCGACTGTTTGGCGTATAGAACGGGATCTTTGATTTTCGATCGTTGACGTAGGTCGGAGCTTCGGATCTCACCCCTTACTTGTGTGAAAAGAGATACTCCTAGCATCGTCCTTTCGACTGCGCGTTCACTAACGCTGAGTGATTCTTCATCCCGTTTACGCATGGACTAGGTTTCTGACGCATAGGTTAACGCAGGAAGTACGGTTGAGTTGAAAGGGTAGGCACGGAGTCGTGTGTTCTTTATTTTCCTCACTGCGGGTGTTACAAATGTGAAAAGTCAGTGTTTTCGTCCTACCAGACATGTAATGTAAAGGATAAGAGGATAAAGCTCTTGGCGTTGATCAATCCCTGAGGGATGCGTCATGCATTCAACTTCATTAAGCATCGTTGGAGGTGATTGAATGCATATCTGGCCTTTACAATGACTCGCGGTGGCCGGCCGATGTATCGAACCAGTGCTGCTATCCTCCCAGACAAGTCTGGTACCAATTTGCCGACCCCGGAGGGATGGAAGGCTTGGTGGGCCATGGGCGCAATTCACGTGCGCGCCGCAGTGGCGCCTCCAATCACTGCGCCACACGCGCCCGACATGTCTTGTATGCTGAATATTGACAGATGGCTTGCCTGGTGGGCTCAGACCGCTGAATCGTTCCAAGGAACGCGTATGTATTGTAAGACATTTTTACACACTGTGGTACACACGTAGACTAAGGTTTTTTTTTAGTATGCAGCCGTTACTGGCGTTATAAAGCTCCAGTTACCCACTTTTGAAATTCACACAACAGAAGCGCTGCGAAGTTTCGCGATTTCAGCATACTAAAGCTAAAGTTAGTAACGTGGGATCGATCCCCACGCCGGTTGCTCACCAAGCCTTCCATTCCTCCGGAGTTGGCAAATTAGTACCAGACTTGTTTGGGAGGATAACAGCACTGGCTCGATGCATAGGTAGGCCATCGCGAGTCATTGTGAAGGCCAGATATGCATTCAGTCACCTCCAACGATATTTAATGAAGTCGAATGCGTGGGGCATCCCCCAGATTGATCAACGCCGATAGCGTTTTTTTAAAAGCAAACCTAACAAGAAAATACTCGGAAGAGAACGGAAAGAGGCATAAAGAGTAATAGGGCAAAGGCCAGAAGGCATTGATCTTCTAGTTGCTCGTTTTTTTTCAACAGTTTCAGTAACCTAACTAGAAAAGGGAAAAACTGAGGCATCGAAAGAGTGAAAGGGTTGTGAATGACTGAAAGGTCAACTGGAACTTGGAGGTTCAGCTGCTTATAGAGCTAGCTTTCCAATTGTAGCAAACCACTGTTGGTAAATAAATGAGATGACGTTAAAGTGTTTGCGAAGACGGAGAAGCCCTTATGGATTGAAAGTGTGGAACATTGGACTTTTACGAATGAAAGAGGTCACACATATGATTCGGAACACTAGGGTGACTTTTGAAAAATAGAGAATGTAGAAGTGGGAAAACAGTGCTTGGGTAGGTTATACCTAAGAGAAAAAATCATGTACGGTTTGCCATTCAATTGGAATTGTGTTTATGAGGATAAGAGAATTAGAGGCATATGAGGATTTACCAGGATGGGCGCCGATTCGATCGTTGTGCCATTACAGATACAGATATATATATATACAACATAATGTATAATCTATTATATAATATATGTAATATGTATAATAGTCCAGCGTTGAGGGTGAGGCTTCTGAAATTGCGAGTTACCATGGATGGTCTTGGTCGTCATAATAAACTCAGAGAGCCGCTAAGCCTGTTCGCTCCATTCTAATCCGTGGGTCCCGATGTGACGTTCCTCAGACGATCTTCTTGGTCCAATCGTGGAATTGCAATCTCCAATGATGACCATAAAGAATGCATGGTTTTATCTGTAGAACTTCAATAAGTCCATGTAGAATGCTTCGATCTCCTCTTCGTCATAGTTTGATGTTGGCGCGTGACCGAAGAAGATTGTCAAAGCCGGTGTTGATCCACATGTTTTTAATCGTAAACGATTCGGGTTGTAAGCTGTTCGAATGAATCAATGTTCATGGGCAAACCCGTGTTGACGAGAACGCCGACACTGCCTACGCCTCTACTGTGGCATGTTCCGAGGAACACTTCTTCCTCAGTGGCATAAACGGGGTTGAATGGATGGCGTCGTCTCGTCTCGGCCAGGCCGATGACGTCGCACATTCTTGCGTGCATGAGCAAGTCTTCTATCGAAGACTCGGATGCACATGTACACGCATTGTAGGTACAGATCGTCACCACAGTTCTTCGTGATTCCGGCAGCTCCTTACAATTCGCGATACTAGTGCAATACTGTGTTGTGATGCGATCCAAAAAAAAATAAGCTATTTTGGAAAGTTTTTAGATCGTTTGAGATTTTTACATTTTTGAAACTGGTAGGAACGACAAAACAGTCTTTTTTGGCCTTCATACCATATGTTCCCAGAAAGCGAACTCTTTGAAATTCATCGATTAGCTGCTGTGTTGGACGCCAGATTACTTACTTGGATACTTGGACGGTCCGTCATCACGAGTTGTGCGACCCCTGCACATATGCCATTCGTTCCTTTCTCTCGCAATCGTAGTCCACGGTAGTGGTCTTGTTCTAGCATGGTATCGCTTGCGAGTCTTATACCGTGATCTGTAAAACAAGTGCAGCTGCGGGTACAGCTGATTAACTTTGCTTACGAACACGTCCGCCCAACGTGTAGTTGGTCGCCCAAGGGGACGTTTGAATTCTCTTGGAATGTTCTTTTTGTCCATCTGTCGTCTGTTCTTCTCATTATGTGACCGGCCCATCTGTTTCGCTCTCGATGTATATTCTCCTGGATCTCGAAGATGTGACAGATTTCGAAGGTCAGAGCTTCGGATTCCGGTTTGATAATGAGAGTGCCGGTTATGTCTTAGAAGACATCGCTCAAGCGCTCTGTGAGTAGTGCGAAGAATTCTTGACGTTGTTGAAGTATTAACCCACGTCTCTGCACCATAACAGAACCGTAGAATCGTAGAATCCTAAGAGGATACCCACCCACCCAGCCTTAGGCTTAGGCTTAGGCCTAACCTAGTATCCCATGTTTACCCACCCACCCTAAGAGGATAGAATAGAGGGAGGACCGTGGAATCGAAGAGATGAGCGCGAACTTTCGGGTTTTTCAGTTGGCTGGTGGCTTCTTTGAGAGGCCCGAATGCGGCTCATGCTGCTCTCCTTTTTCTATCTAGTTTTTTCTCACGTTGTTTTTCATGTTCATTGATTGCTCAGGGTAGACGTTTACGGCATGACGTTCTGGAGGGTGGCTGTAAATAATTTTGGCGAGATTGTATCGCCTTGCCTGACTCCTCTTTTGACGTCAACGTTAATATCGTTGTAGAATGGAGAAATTTTGCTTGTGAAATTTTTGTACAGCTCACGAAGAATCTTTATGTACTGAGTAGGGACTCCTTGACTACCATGGGCTTCCATGGTTCTATCTCAATGGAATCAAAGGCCTTCTCGAAGTAGATAAAAGTGAGACAGAGCGGTCTTTTGTACTCTCGCGATACTTCAATGAGCCTTGTTAACGTGTGAATGTGGTCCATCGTACTAAATCCTTTTCGAAACCCTGCTTGCTCGCATGGCTGTCCTTCGTCCAGTGATCTGTCAATCCTGTTTAGGATGACTCGAGTGGAAAGTTTGTAGACGATAGACAGCAAGCAGATGGGCGATAGTTGTCTATATTGTGTAGGTCACCCTTCTTGAATACCCCTGCACATATGCCATTCGTTCCTTTCTCTCGCAATCGTAGTCCACGGTAGTGGTCTTGTTCTAGCATGGTATCGCTTGCGAGTCTTATACCGTGATCTGTAAAATAAGTGCAGCTGCGGGTACAGCTGATTAACTCTGCTTACGAACACGTCCGCCCAACGTGAAGTTGGTCGCCCAAGAGGACGTTTGAATTCTCTTGGAATGTTCTTTTTGTCCATCTGTCGTCTGTTCTTCTTCGATCTCCTCTTCGTCATAGTTTGATGTTGGCGCGTGACCGAAGAAGATTGTCAAAGCCGGTGTTGATCCACATGTTTTTAATCGTAAACGATTCGGGTTGTAAGCTGTTCGAATGAATCAATGTTCATGGGCAAACCCGTGTTGACGAGAACGCCGACACTGCCTACGCCTCTACTGTGGCATGTTCCGAGGAACACTTCTTCCTCAGTGGCATAAACGGGGTTGAATGGATGGCGTCGTCTCGTCTCGGCCAGGCCGATGACGTCGCACATTCTTGCGTGCATGAGCAAGTCTTCTATCGAAGACTCGGATGCACATGTACACGCATTGTAGGTACAGATCGTCACCACAGTTCTTCGTGATTCCGGCAGCTCCTTACAATTCGCGATACTAGTGCAATACTGTGTTGTGATGCGATCCAAAAAAAAATAAGCTATTTTGGAAAGTTTTTAGATCGTTTGAGATTTTTACATTTTTGAAACTGGTAGGAACGACAAAACAGTCTTTTTTGGCCTTCATACCATATGTTCCCAGAAAGCGAACTCTTTGAAATTCATCGATTAGCTGCTGTGTTGGACGCCAGATTACTTACTTGGATACTTGGACGGTCCGTCATCACGAGTTGTGCGACCCCTGCACATATGCCATTCGTTCCTTTCTCTCGCAATCGTAGTCCACGGTAGTGGTCTTGTTCTAGCATGGTATCGCTTGCGAGTCTTATACCGTGATCTGTAAAATAAGTGCAGCTGCGGGTACAGCTGATTAACTCTGCTTACGAACACGTCCGCCCAACGTGAAGTTGGTCGCCCAAGAGGACGTTTGAATTCTCTTGGAATGTTCTTTTTGTCCATCTGTCGTCTGTTCTTCTCATTATGTGACCGGCCCATCTGTTTCGCTCTCGATGTATATTCTCCTGGATCTCGAAGATGTGACAGATTTCGAAGGTCAGAGCTTCGGATTCCGGTTTGATAATGAGAGTGCCGGTTATGTCTTAGAAGACATCGCTCAAGCGCTCTGTGAGTAGTGCGAAGAATTCTTGACGTTGTTGAAGTATTAACCCACGTCTCTGCACCATAACAGAACCGTAGAATCGTAGAATCCTAAGAGGATACCCACCCACCCAGCCTTAGGCTTAGGCTTAGGACGCCTCTACTGTGGCATGTTCCGAGGAACACTTCTTCCTCAGTGGCATAAACGGGGTTGAATGGATGGCGTCGTCTCGTCTCGGCCAGGCCGATGACGTCGCACATTCTTGCGTGCATGAGCAAGTCTTCTATCGAAGACTCGGATGCACATGTACACGCATTGTAGGTACAGATCGTCACCACAGTTCTTCGTGATTCCGGCAGCTCCTTACAATTCGCGATACTAGTGCAATACTGTGTTGTGATGCGATCCAAAAAAAAATAAGCTATTTTGGAAAGTTTTTAGATCGTTTGAGATTTTTACATTTTTGAAACTGGTAGGAACGACAAAACAGTCTTTTTTGGCCTTCATACCATATGTTCCCAGAAAGCGAACTCTTTGAAATTCATCGATTAGCTGCTGTGTTGGACGCCAGATTACTTACTTGGATACTTGGACGGTCCGTCATCACGAGTTGTGCGACCCCTGCACATATGCCATTCGTTCCTTTCTCTCGCAATCGTAGTCCACGGTAGTGGTCTTGTTCTAGCATGGTATCGCTTGCGAGTCTTATACCGTGATCTGTAAAATAAGTGCAGCTGCGGGTACAGCTGATTAACTCTGCTTACGAACACGTCCGCCCAACGTGAAGTTGGTCGCCCAAGAGGACGTTTGAATTCTCTTGGAATGTTCTTTTTGTCCATCTGTCGTCTGTTCTTCTCATTATGTGACCGGCCCATCTGTTTCGCTCTCGATGTATATTCTCCTGGATCTCGAAGATGTGACAGATTTCGAAGGTCAGAGCTTCGGATTCCGGTTTGATAATGAGAGTGCCGGTTATGTCTTAGAAGACATCGCTCAAGCGCTCTGTGAGTAGTGCGAAGAATTCTTGACGTTGTTGAAGTATTAACCCACGTCTCTGCACCATAACAGAACCGTAGAATCGTAGAATCCTAAGAGGATACCCACCCACCCAGCCTTAGGCTTAGGCTTAGGCCTAACCTAGTATCCCATGTTTACCCACCCACCCTAAGAGGATAGAATAGAGGGAGGACCGTGGAATCGAAGAGATGAGCGCGAACTTTCGGGTTTTTCAGTTGGCTGGTGGCTTCTTTGAGAGGCCCGAATGCGGCTCATGCTGCTCTCCTTTTTCTATCTAGTTTTTTCTCACGTTGTTTTTCATGTTCATTGATTGCTCAGGGTAGACGTTTACGGGGTTGTCTCTGCAATGAGAGAGCTATCCAATTCAATTTTTTCGCCTTCACACCATGGGTTTCTTTTATGAACTTGGTCTTCTTTCGATTTATGCGAAGTCCGATCTTTATCCCCGCTTCTTTGAGCTCGTTATGTTGACGAGAACGCCGACACTGCCTACGCCTCTACTGTGGCATGTTCCGAGGAACACTTCTTCCTCAGTGGCATAAACGGGGTCCTTGATATACACGAGAGGATAATCTACATGAAGAGCTTGTAGAGTACATTTAGCAAGCATATAGGTCGATAGTTACGAGGATCCTTTCGGTCTCTTTAGGCAGGATGACCGTGCGCGACGTCCTCCACTGGTTTGGGATTTTTTCCTTTTGAAGGTATGCTCTCATATGGTCTGCCAGAAGTACATGAAAATTGTGGCCTCCAGCTCTAAGGAAATAGGCTGTGGTGTTGTCTGGTCCTGGAGCTGTGCCTCTTTCCATGCTTTCTATCGCAACTCGAACCTCCGACGGAAGAACTCCAGGTGGTTTTGCTCCAATGGAGATATCAGAGCCCGTGACGGAGATTTTGTAACGGAAAAGGTTGGTGTAGAACGTTTCGCTGTTAAATCCATATCATGGCGAGGAATTTTAACGATCCAATCTTCGTTCATCAGAGCTGACAGCGGAACATTATGATCAGGCAAATCTGAACGGCACTTTATCAGACTGCTTCTCTTCTCTGCTGCTTCCAGTAGTTTCTTCTGCTTGCACCGTTTTAGATTTTTCTGCAAAGCTCTTCTGGAGCTGGCATTTATTACTAGTTGCGCTAAACGTGTTGCAGTGGGATCAAGCTTCAGTTTCCTTCTGCTTTCGAGCAACTCCTTAGTAGTGGTGGAGATGCCATCCAGTCTTCTAGTCTGAGGAGCTGAGGCGGATTTGGCACAGCTTTTCAGTCGCTCGACAAGCAGCTTGTAGTCTTCGGTCGGATATCCTTTAATCTGCCAATCTGTCAGTTGGCTTCTGTTAACATTGTGATTTCGACTACAGCCTCAGCTTAACTGAGTTTGTCGCCGATTTGGGATCCCCAAACCAATCCCGTTGGCAGGTGATCGCTGGTGGCACTGATCTATAGAACTAGCTGACAGACAGGCAAAACGAAGAACTTTCATGATGTGGTGGTGAACACGTTTCCCTCAGAAAGGACAATAGGGCGTTTTTTTCCCACCGTAGACATCTGCCGTCCGGAGGTTCGCAAATATCTCAGCATCATTGTGGTTGTATCACACATAATACTCTGCCGTCAAAAATTGTAATAGGGAGTTAAACAAAAAAATTCGCATAAAGCTTTACTCCGAAAAATCATGTTTTCACTTTATAAATAGCCATGCTGTTTTTAAGAAGAAAGTGCACCTGTTGTATTCAATACCCAAGTGGACAGTGTTTCGTTATTACGGGAAGGAAACACGAGTGTTCAAATTTTTCGCCGACTCTACCGAACTGGGTAGTTGCTATCGAGCACAGATATTGGAAAGAATGGACCGTAGGTAGCTTCCAAACATCTCGCGTCAGCACTCGGCTAGGGTTGGTCTTAGGCGGATTCGACATTTCTGGCTAGTTTTGCCTCGGTTTGCTTCCTGGTGAAGCATAGAAGAGATTGTCTAAAATTGCATTAAAACCTATCGTACAGTTCCATGAAACATTCAATAAAAATTTTCCAATAATTGGCCTTTATAAAAGAGCCCACGGATCTCCCTCAAATGAGGGATCTCGAGCGGGGCTAGTCGCGAGGCTACGTGGCGCGTCCCCAAGTGGCGGATAGGGGGTTAATTGCGGACCAAAAGCGACCTCTGCTTCCCTCAGACGCAGGTGGATCCAGGGGACGGACTCCCTGTTTCTGTTGCGCCGATTTGGCACATACTTTCTGTATTTGCTAGACGTATTCATGCATGCGTATGTGGGTGCGTTCTCCCTTTATGCGGATTGTATTCCACGAGTCAATTCGGCCAAAGCCTGCAATGAAGTGACAGAGAAGTATATGGGAGGCGGTTAGGAGTCGCCTCCAACAAATAAGCTCCATGTTTACTCTGGGAGAACCTGGCAAGCTATCCGTGAGTACAACCAGCTTCCACGTTTAGAGCCCAGCAAGCTATACGTGGGTATCAAATATGCTAAACATTAAAAAAAACGGGCCTCATTCCCCTGACCCCGAAAAAGCTCCCAATTCCTTAGCGTTAGGCAGGACGAGTACGGAGAGGCTGCTAAAATCTCAGGGCCAATGGAAGCTGCCTGGATCAAGAACTATGGGGAAGATCTGTGCCCACAACGCACGTACACTTGCATCCGAGTCCTCGATAGAGGACTTGCTCATGCAAGGAAGAATGATATGGTACGACGTCATCGGCCTGGCTGAGACGAGACTACGCAACCCATTCAACGCTGTCTATGACACTGGAGAAGAACTGTTCCTAGGAACATGCGGCAGCAGAGGCGTAGGCGGTGTAGGCGTTCTCGTCAACACGAGTTTGTCCATGAACATCGATTCATTGGAATAGCTTACAACCCGAATCGGACGTTTGCGATTAAAAAGATGTGGATCTATACCGGCTTTGACAGCCTTCGTCGTTTACGCGCCAACATCAAACTACGACGAAGAGGAGACCGAAGCGTTCTACATGGACTTGGAGAAGTTCTACAGATAAGACCATGCATTCTTTATGGTCATCATTGGAGATTTTAATTCCACGATTGGACCAAGAAGATCGTCTGAGGAACGTCACATCGGGACCCACGTATTAGAATGGAGCGAACAGGCTTAGCGGCTCTCTGAGTTTATTATGACGACCAAGACCATCCATGGTAACTCGCAATTTCAGAAGCCTCACCCTCAACGCTGGACGTGGGAATCTCCCAATGGAGAGTACCATAATGAAATAGACCACATCACAGTAAATAGAAAGATTTTCCTAACCGATGTCGCTGTTGTTCCAAAATTCTACACTGGACCAGACCATCGCCTCTTTCGTGAAAGTTTCTTCTTCTCGCAGAAAGGAGAACAAGCCGCTAAATTCGAAAATCGAAGTCCCAGAACCACCATAAACTGGGACTTATTAAATAAATTACTTAGCTTTTGAGAAGATGGAGTTTTCGATAACACTGATGAAGAATACAATCGGCTCATTAAACGACTTAACCTTAGCTCTATGAAAGCTGAGAGTTCGAAAGTCACCAAGAGACGTCTATCTCCAGAAAGTCTCGAGCTAATACGCCAGCGTGGAATCGCACGAGCTGCACAGTACTGCGAACTAACGTCCGAACATCCGAAACAATGCAGACGTGCGATAAAAGACGATCATAAAGAAAGAACAGCAACAGTAATGGTCCTAGCTGCAAAGGCTGGGAAAAGCATTCGCAAAGCCCACCGAAGCTTTGCGAATTACAAGACCAAGATGATTGCACTCCGACGCCCACACGGAAGAATAACAGCGTCCGGAAAGGCAATGGAGAGGATCATTCACGAATACTACTCAGATCTCTTCGATACTCGTGTTCACCTTCCGTTATATGAATAAAAGAGGATAGATATGTTGCACCACCAATTCTCCGTTCTGAAATCCGACATGCCATTTCGTCGGTGAAAAATCGAACACCACCAGCTTCGGAATGAGAGATCAGAACATCTGAAAAACCCTCCGCCAGTCCTCGTAAACACACTGGCTTGGCTCTTCACACGTTACCTGTCTGAATGCAAGGCCCTACTCAATGGAAGACCAACAAGACCGTGTTGTTGTTCAAGAAAGGCGAGCCTACGCGATATAGGCGACTATCGCTCAATCTGCTTGCTGTCTGTCGTCTACAAACTTTTCACTCGAGTAATCCTGAGCAGGATTGTCAGAACACTGGATAAATTCCAGCCATTTGAGGAAGCAAGGTTTCGAAAAGGATTTAATACGGAGACTACGCAACCCATTCAACGCTGTCTATGACACTGGAGAAGAACTGTTCCTAGGAACATGCGGCAGCAGAGGCGTAGGCGGTGTAGGCGTTCTCGTCAACACGAGTTTGTCCATGAACATCGATTCATTGGAATAGCTTACAACCCGAATCGGACGTTTGCGATTAAAAAGATGTGGATCTATACCGGCTTTGACAGCCTTCGTCGTTTACGCGCCAACATCAAACTACGACGAAGAGGAGACCGAAGCGTTCTACATGGACTTGGAGAAGTTCTACAGATAAGACCATGCATTCTTTATGGTCATCATTGGAGATTTTAATTCCACGATTGGACCAAGAAGATCGTCTGAGGAACGTCACATCGGGACCCACGTATTAGAATGGAGCGAACAGGCTTAGCGGCTCTCTGAGTTTATTATGACGACCAAGACCATCCATGGTAACTCGCAATTTCAGAAGCCTCACCCTCAACGCTGGACGTGGGAATCTCCCAATGGAGAGTACCATAATGAAATAGACCACATCACAGTAAATAGAAAGATTTTCCTAACCGATGTCGCTGTTGTTCCAAAATTCTACACTGGACCAGACCATCGCCTCTTTCGTGAAAGTTTCTTCTTCTCGCAGAAAGGAGAACAAGCCGCTAAATTCGAAAATCGAAGTCCCAGAACCACCATAAACTGGGACTTATTAAATAAATTACTTAGCTTTTGAGAAGATGGAGTTTTCGATAACACTGATGAAGAATACAATCGGCTCATTAAACGACTTAACCTTAGCTCTATGAAAGCTGAGAGTTCGAAAGTCACCAAGAGACGTCTATCTCCAGAAAGTCTCGAGCTAATACGCCAGCGTGGAATCGCACGAGCTGCACAGTACTGCGAACTAACGTCCGAACATCCGAAACAATGCAGACGTGCGATAAAAGACGATCATAAAGAAAGAACAGCAACAGTAATGGTCCTAGCTGCAAAGGCTGGGAAAAGCATTCGCAAAGCCCACCGAAGCTTTGCGAATTACAAGACCAAGATGATTGCACTCCGACGCCCACACGGAAGAATAACAGCGTCCGGAAAGGCAATGGAGAGGATCATTCACGAATACTACTCAGATCTCTTCGATACTCGTGTTCACCTTCCGTTATATGAATAAAAGAGGATAGATATGTTGCACCACCAATTCTCCGTTCTGAAATCCGACATGCCATTTCGTCGGTGAAAAATCGAACACCACCAGCTTCGGAATGAGAGATCAGAACATCTGAAAAACCCTCCGCCAGTCCTCGTAAACACACTGGCTTGGCTCTTCACACGTTACCTGTCTGAATGCAAGGCCCTACTCAATGGAAGACCAACAAGACCGGTGTTGTTGTTCAAGAAGGGGGACCTACACGATATAGGCGACTATCGCTCAATCTGCTTGCTGTCTGTCGTCTACAAACTTTTCACTCGAGTAATCCTGAGCAGGATTGTCAGAACACTGGATAAATTCCAGCCATTTGAGGAAGCAAGGTTTCGAAAAGGATTTAATACGATGGACCACCTTCACACGATAACAAGGCTTAGTGAAGTATCGCGAGAGTACAAAAGACCGCTCTGCCTCACTTTCATTGGTTTACAGAAGGCCTTTGACTCAATTGAGATAGAAGCAGTCATGGAAGCCCTCGATAGTCAGGAAGCCCTACTTAGTACATAAAGACTCTTCATGAGCTGTACAAAAATTTCACAAGCAAAATTTCACTATTCTACAACGATATTAACGTTGCCGTCAAAAAAGGAGTTAGGCAAGGCGATACAATCTCGCCAAAACTGTTTACCGCCACCCTCCAGAACGTCATGCCAATATTGGAAAGGGATAATATGGGAGTGAAAATCGATGGTCGGCAGTTACATCACTTTCATCTTGCTGATGATATCGCCCTTATGACACCAGACATCAGCCAAGCAGATCGTATGATTGCTGACTTTGAGAAAGTGTGTGGAAATATTGGTCTTCGGCTAAATCTCAAAAAAAACGATGTTAATGAAAAACAGATTGGTTTCGTTTGCTCCAATCGCGCTCAACGAAACGAATATCTCCAAATGCTTCAGTTACCTCTATCTAGGTCGGGAAATCAATATGATGAACGACTTAGCTCTGGAGCTGAGCAGAAGGAACCGAACGGCTTGGGGAGCTTCCAAGAGAATCGAAGATGCAGTGAAGAAAACAAATAACACCTGACTACGTGCCGACCTTTTCGACTCAACAATTCTTCCTGCCTTAACGTATGCGTCAGAAACCTGGTCGCTGCGTAAGCAGGATGGAGGATCACTCAGCGTTATCAAACGCGCAGTCGAAAGGACGATGCTAGGAGTATCCCGTTTCGCACAAGTAAGGGATGGGATCCGAAGCTCCGACCTACGTCAACGATCGAAAATCAAAGATGCCGTTCTATACGCCAAACAGTCGAAGATAAGGTGGGCCGGACACGTAATGCGTATAAATGATAACCGATGGACAAGGGCTGTTAGTGACTGGATTCCTCGGGATGTCAAACGTACTGCAGGAAGACCACCGACCCGATGGTCAGACTTCTTCACGAAAAGCCTAAAAGAAAGATATGATGCTCGACGAGTCTCTAAAGCAAGCAGAACCCACTGGGCTACTCTTGCAGGAGACAGGGAAAATTGAAGGATTTACTGGCGCCCGCTCGAGTCACTCGACGATCAACGGGACCATAGGTGATGAAGGTGATCTTAGTTAGTCGGTGGATAGCAGCCGCACAGAGTACTACATGGACGAGGACGGTGCTTGTAGAAGGTCTCTGGACTAGCCTGTGGTATGGCGCCAGGTCACGCGTGATGACAATACACTCCTCCTTGCGGTTCATTTTTAATTTTTAGAATTGATAGAAAACGCTTCCGAGATCTAGACTATCTCGACTACTGAGGGCTTCCATAACTGCTTCTATCTCAATTGAATCAACGGCCTTCTGTAAGTCGATGATAGTGAGACAGAGCGGTCTTTTGTACTCTCGCGACACCTCGATGAGCCTTGTTTTCGTGTGGTTGTGGTCCATCGTACTAAATCCTTTTCGAATCCCTGCTTGCTCGCATGGCTGTCCTTCGTCCAGTGTTCTGTCAATTCTGTTTAGGATGACTTGAGTGAAAAGTTTGTAGACGACAGACAGCAAGCAGATTGCGCCAAAGTTGCCAATATCGTGTAGGTCACTCTTCTTGAACATTAACATAGCCTTGCTGAACTTCCATTGAATAGGGACCTTGCATTCAGACAGGTAACGTGTGAAGCCCCGAGCCAGTGTGTTTATGACGAATGGCCGAAAGTTCTTCAGATGCTTTGGTTTTATCCTCTCCTTACCTGGTGCTGTTCGATTTTTCACCGACAGAATGGCATGTCGGAATTCGGAAGGGAGAACCGGTGGAAGAACATATCCATCCTCTTCTATTTCATAGGACGGGAGATGGACGTGGCTCTCGAAGAGATCTAAGTAGTATTTGTGAATGATTTTCCCCATTGCCTTTCTTGACGTTCCGCCCTGGCATCGGAGGGCAATCATCTTGGTCTTGTAACTAGCAACGCTTCGGTGGGCTTTGCGAATGCTTTTCCCAGCCTTTGCAGCTTCGACCATTACTACTGCCCTTCTTTCTTTAAGATCTTCTTTTATCGCCTGTCCGCATTTTTCCGCAAGTTCGGACGTCAGCTCGCGGTTGCCTGCAGCTCGTGCGATTCTGCGCTTGCGTGTTACCTCGAGCGTTTCTGGAGACAGACGTCTCTTGGTGACTTTCGAACTCTCAGCCTTCATAGCGCTAACGTGAAGATGTTGAATGTGCAGATCGTATTGACAGCAGCATCTTTGCAACAGCCGACTAATGAGTTGAACAAGTCACGGTTTGTAGTGGTTCTGGGACTTCAGTTTTTGAATTTAGCGGCTCTTTGTGTTTTCCGCGAGATATGAAATCTTGCACGAAGGAGACGGTGGCCTGATCCCGTGGTGTAGAATTTTAGGACAACATCGACATCGGTTAGGCAAAACTTTCTATTTACTATGATGTGTTCTTTTTCGTTATGGTACTCTCCATTGGGAGATTCCCACGTCCAGCGTTGAGGGTGAGGCTTCTGGAATTGCGAGTTACCATGGATGGTCTTGGTCGTCATAATAAACTCAGAGAGCCGCTCACCCTTTTCGTTCCATTCTAATTCGTGGGTACCAATGTGACGTTCTTCACATGTTCTCTCCGGTCCATTCTTGGCGTTGAAATCTCCACTGATGACCTTGAAAAATGTACGGTCTTTTTTGTAGAACCTCTCCAAGTCCATGTAGAACGCTTCGACTTCTTTCTCGTCATAGTTTGATGTTGGCACCTTTACGACAAAGATTGTGAAAGCCAGTATTGATCCACATCTTTTTAATCGTAAACGTCCGAATCGGGTTCTAAGCTGTTCGAATGATTCGATGTTCATGGACAAACTTGTGTTGACGACAAAGCCGGCACCGCCTACTCTTCTACTGTTGCATGTTCCGAGGAACAGTTCTTCTCCAGTGTCATAGACAGCGTTGAATGGGTGGCGTCGTCTCGTCTCGGCCAGGCCGATGACGTCGTGCCTTATCATTCTTGCTTGCATGAGCAAGTCTTCTGTCGAAGACTCGGATGCAAGGGTACGTGCATTGTACATATAAATCGTCACCATAATTTTTGATCCAGTCTGCTTCCATTAGCCCTGAGATTTTAGCAGCCTCTCCGTACTCGTCCTTCTCAACGTTACAAAACTGGGGCTCTTTCGGAGTCAGGGGAATAAGGCCTTTTTTTTTAGCTGTGTTTAGCATTTTTGATGCCCACGTATAGCTTGCTGAGCTCTGAACGTTGGGGCTTCTTATACCCACGAGTAGCTTACCAGGCTCTCCCAGAGTGGACATGGAGCTTATTTATTGGAGGCGACTCCTAACCCCCTCCCATATACTTCCCTGTCATTTGATTGCAGGCTTTTGGCCGAATTGACTCGTAGAATACAATCCGCATAAAGCGAGAACGCACCCACACACGCATGCATGAATACGTCTAGCAAATACAGAAGGTATGTGCCAAATCGGCGCAACAGAAACAAGGAGTCCATTCCCTGGACTCACCTGCGTCTCAGGGAAGCAGAGGTCGCTTTTGGTCCGCAATTAACCCCCTATTCGCCACTTGGGGACGCGCCACGTACCCTCACTGCTTCTTTTTCCTCATTTTTTTCTTCATCTTGCCATGTGAACTCTGTGCGGTTGCTCTCCACATGACATGCTCAGTGGAAGACTCATAGAAAGCGACTCTGAGGAAGGCGAATTCCGCCGAAACGTCAGGTTGTGCTTAAATAAAGAAATAATATAACACTTCGTGTTTGCTAAACAAAATATGAAAAATTGTTTGATCAATGCTGAAGTTAGTAAACAGTCGGTCATCGCTTATCATTTCGTCGTGCATTTTATGTTCGTCTCATTGATTACTTATCCTCCTGTGTAGTTCATAGCATTTTTTTTCGTCCGTTCCAATAATATGCACGGTTTTGACTTATTATTTACTGCCTACTCTTTTTAACGGCATGGTATATATTGCGAAATATAACTTCAATGATGCTCAGATATTTGCAAAACTCTGAACCCCAGGTGCCTGCGGTGGGGACGAACGCGTTATTGTCCTTTCCGGAGAGTAACGCGCTCACCACCACACCAGGCGGGTCCTTCGTTTAGCCTGTCTCTCAGCTACTTCTATCGAAGTTTTGCCATCAGCATTCACTCGTTATCGAGATTGATCTGGGAAACCCTAATCGGCAACGAATCCAGTTAATATAAACGGTGTCATCCCGTAAATAAAGACAAGAAACCCCATGAAAGGAACGGACTTAGCAGTTGGGGAAGCGGAATGGACTGAGTATTGGCTCTGATAGTTTCTTAAAGACTGCGCAATGTTGTCGAAGTAGTCACTCAATTATAAGTGCTAAAGCTAACTAAGGTTGTATTTCTAGAATGCATTTGATCCGAAATTTGCTCGCGCTTTTACCATTACTTTTTACGTTTCATTACTTTTCCACTATATTCTTCTACCTCAAGATAAGTGTTTCGGTGTTTTTTTTAACAAATTATTAAACCATTTATTACTTTTAAAAAATCAAAACATATCCATGTTTATGAAACTTTCTATAATCTTCAACGCCGCACATGGTGATTCTATTACACTTACACAATGCGCCACCGTTTCTTTTGTACGTGGTGGTTGGTCCTACAGCCTTTGATATCGGGCTACAACCGCACTGCAGAAGCTAATCGCAGTTCGTGAATAGACTTGTCTTAAGCGGGATAACGTTTTTATCTGCATGGTTATCAGGTTCCGTTCTATCATATGATGTACACCTCTTAACATTACACATGTAAATATAGCATACACGTGAAGCACATTTTTTTTGTAGAGAAATTTACATGCCATTCTGAAGAATCAGAAATAATGTAAGCAGCTTGGCTAACCAATGCCCGTGAAATTTTGCTGCGATTATTGCTGTTTTACAATTGCATAACCTCAACCCTTCGCCGAAAGAGGCCAGTTTTGTCACATTACGAACCCTCCCGGTAGCAAATAATCTTGGTTTCTCGTTCAGATCATCTGAAATCATATATACTGCTATTACACATTCTATTCCATGCAAACCCCTAAAATGCTACCGAAATCCCCTTTCCACGTTTGACACAGTGACTTCAGAAAAATATATGCAGGTTTTGCACAGTTTCGCGTGACTGTATCAGGCTGGGCCACCTGTATCTCCTGTATCACCTGTAGTCCCGTTGGTCGTCGAGAGACTCGAGCGGGCGCCAGTGAATCCTCCACTTTTCCCTGTCGCGTGCAAAAGTAGCCCAGTCGGTTCAGCTCGCTTTAGATACTCGTCGAGCCTCATATCTTTTTTCTAGGCTTTTCGTGAAGAACTCTGACCATCGTGTCGGTGGTCTTCCTTCACTACGTTTGACATCACGAAGAATTCAGTAACTAACAGCTCTTGTCCATTGGTTATCATTCAAACGCATTACGTGTCCGGCCGACATTATCTTCGACTGTTTGGCGTATAGAACGGCATCTCTGATCTTTGATCGTTGACGCAGGTCAGAGCTTCGGATCCCATCCCTCACTTGTGTGAAACGGGATACTCCTAGCATCGTCCTTTCGACTGCTCGTTCGATAACGCTGAGTGATCCTCCATCCTGCTTAAGCAGCGACTAGGTTTCTGACGCATAGGTTGACGCAGGAAGAACCGTTGAGTCGAAAAGGCGGGCACGGAGTCGGATGCTCCTTGTTCTCTTCACTGCATTCTCGATACTCTTGAAAGCTCCCCAAGCCGCTCGGTTCATTCTGCTCAGCTCCAGAGCTAAGTCGTTCATCATATTGATTTTCCAACCTAGATAGAGGTAACTGCAGCATTTGGAGATATTCGTTTCGTTGAGCGTGAATGGAGCAATCGAAACCAATCTGTTTTTCATGAACATCGTTTTCTTGAGATTTAGTCGAAAACAATTCTTTCCACACGCTTTATCAAAGTCCGAGAGCATACGTTCCGTTTGGCTGATGTCTGGTGTTATAAGGACAATACCATCAGCAAAGCGAAGGTGATGTAACTGCCGACCATCGTATTTCACTTTCACATTATCCCATTCCAATGTTCGCATAACGTTCTGGAGGGTGGCTGTAAATAATTTTGGCGAGACTGTATCGCCTTGCCTAACTCCTCTTTTGACGTCAACGTTAATATTGTTGTAGAATGGAGAAATTTTGGTTGTGAAATTTTTGTACAGCTCACGAAGAATCTTTATGTACTGAGTAGGGACTCCTTGACTACCAAGGGCTCAATTGACTGCTTCTATCTCGACTGAATCAAAGGCCTTCTCTAAGTCAATGAAAGTGAGACAGAGCGGTCTTTTGTACTCTCGCGATACTTCATTGAGCCTTGTTAACGTGTGAATGTGGCCCATCGTACTAAACCCTTTTCGAAACCCTGCTTGCTCGCACGGCTGTCCTTCGTCCAGTGTTCCGCCAATCCTGTTTAGGATCGAGTGAAAAGTTTGTAGACGACAGACAGCAAGCAGATTGGGCGATAGTTGCCTATATCGTGTAGGTCGCCCTTCCTGAATAACAACACGGTCCTGCTGGTCTTCCACTGATTAGGACCTTGCATTCAGACAGGTAACGTGTGAAGAGCCGAGCCAGTGTGTTCACGAGGGCTGGCGGAAGATTCCTCAGATGTTCTGATCTTATCCTGTTCGGACCTGGTGCTGTTCGGTTTTTCACCGACGAAATGGAATGTCGGATTTCGGAAGGAAGAACCCGTGGTACAGCATATCAATCCTTTTTTATTTTATGTGGCGGGAAGTGGACGTGGCCATTGAAGAGATCTGACTAGTATTCGTGAATGATTCTCTCCATATAGAAAATTCCTCTATCATATAGAATTCTCTAGCTACCTAACCAATACGTTCGATGGATCGATGGAGATCGCGCCACCACAGCGCCGCGTACGTGCGCTGCGTCCATATCCCGTCCTGGCCAATGGGAACGCCGCTCGCTTGCACGTAGCCACGCCCACGAGCAGTGCCATCTTGCCCCGACGACGCCTCGGAGATTGGCGTTGCCAGCTCCATCATTAATTCCCTCCCACTCAATCCTTTTTTGCCGATTCATTTTGCTTTGTGTGTAGTGATATTAAATGAAATTCTTAGCTCTCACATTACGGATACTTTGTCATCGTTCATCCTCATGTAATCGCGTTGTATGGGTTAACATAAATTGAATATTTGCATTGCTCACCGGTTTCTTACAGCTCTTCATATTCTTGCGCTGTGGGCCGCTATAGTCATTCACAATTACCTCAATTCGTTTGCATTCATTTTAATTCGTCCTCACTTATCCTCACTAATCCACTAGTATTCGTGAATGATTCTCTCCATATAGAAAATTCCTCTATCATATAGAATTCTCTAGCTACCTAACCAATACGTTCGATGGATCGATGGAGATCGCGCCACCACAGCGCCGCGTACGTGCGCTGCGTCCATATCCCGTCCTGGCCAATGGGAACGCCGCTCGCTTGCACGTAGCCACGCCCACGAGCAGTGCCATCTTGCCCCGACGACGCCTCGGAGATTGGCGTTGCCAGCTCCATCATTAATTCCCTCCCACTCAATCCTTTTTTGCCGATTCATTTTGCTTTGTGTGTAGTGATATTAAATGAAATTCTTAGCTCTCACATTACGGATACTTTGTCATCGTTCATCCTCATGTAATCGCGTTGTATGGGTTAACATAAATTGAATATTTGCATTGCTCACCGGTTTCTTACAGCTCTTCATATTCTTGCGCTGTGGGCCGCTATAGTCATTCACAATTACCTCAATTCGTTTGCATTCATTTTAATTCGTCCTCACTTATCCTCACTAATCCGAGGACTATTGTATCTCGTTTCTTAACTCGTCTACGGTGCGCTGTCAGTAGCGGTAGGTGTTCCAAGTGCGCTCTGTTTGCAACGCCATCGGTGGCATGTACCATTCCTCCCGTGCGGTACGCCATGCGTACAAGGCCGCCGGCCGGCCAACTCAAGCTGTATATTTGTTAAGCCGCTATAGGCTTATCACTTCTCAGTCATATATTTCTAGCCCATCGATTTCTTAGGCAATGGTGGCACCCATCGATGTTCAAACTTCACATGGCTGACATAGCGTTATCCACCACCAGCGGCCTGACCGTGTTCCGTAGATAACTCATCATTCACTCTCCATAACCTCATCAACGCTCATCTAACTTACTGACTCTGTCGCAGGCCCCACATATAGTCTCCCTCTCCGCCCACAGCGTACTCTCTGCCTTAGCCTCTGCACTGGCCACGAGTAGTGCTAGCGCGGCAACGTGAACGGCTAACCTCCAGTTACTTATGTGTTCATTACCACTGTTATCGTTGCATCTTTCTTGTCATAATATTCCAATGCCTCGTTATTTTCGTTATTCGTTTCACTTTACTACCATGACCGTTTATCACTTTAACTTGCATATTTCATATGTTAATTTTTATATAGTTATAGTTGCTATCGTAGTTGCATTCACGAATATTTGCATTGCTCACCGGTTTCTTACAGCTCTTCATATTCTTGCGCTGTGGGCCGCTATAGTCATTCACAATTACCTCAATTCGTTTGCATTCATTTTAATTCGTCCTCACTTATCCTCACTAATCCGAGGACTATTGTATCTCGTTTCTTAACTCGTCTACGGTGCGCTGTCAGTAGCGGTAGGTGTTCCAAGTGCGCTCTGTTTGCAACGCCATCGGTGGCATGTACCATTCCTCCCGTGCGGTACGCCATGCGTACAAGGCCGCCGGCCGGCCAACTCAAGCTGTATATTTGTTAAGCCGCTATAGGCTTATCACTTCTCAGTCATATATTTCTAGCCCATCGATTTCTTAGGCAATGGTGGCACCCATCGATGTTCAAACTTCACATGGCTGACATAGCGTTATCCACCACCAGCGGCCTGACCGTGTTCCGTAGATAACTCATCATTCACTCTCCATAACCTCATCAACGCTCATCTAACTTACTGACTCTGTCGCAGGCCCCACATATAGTCTCCCTCTCCGCCCACAGCGTACTCTCTGCCTTAGCCTCTGCACTGGCCACGAGTAGTGCTAGCGCGGCAACGTGAACGGCTAACCTCCAGTTACTTATGTGTTCATTACCACTGTTATCGTTGCATCTTTCTTGTCATAATATTCCAATGCCTCGTTATTTTCGTTATTCGTTTCACTTTACTACCATGACCGTTTATCACTTTAACTTGCATATTTCATATGTTAATTTTTATATAGTTATAGTTGCTATCGTAGTTGCATTCACGTATATAAAGTTTAATTACCCAAGTTTAAGGTTTCGCTTAAAAAAACTTTTCACTTTATCGCGCGGTTGCCGTTACACTCCATTGCCTTCCTGGAAGCTGTTATTGTTCCGTTTGGGCGTCGGATTGCAATCATCTTGGTCTTGTAATTGACGATGCTTCGGCGAGCTTTGCGAATGCTTTTCCCCGCCTTTGCAGCTTCGACCATTAGTGCTGCTCTTCTCTCTTTAAGATCGTCTTTTATCGCCTGTCTGCACTGTTTCGCAAACTCGGACGTTAGTTCGCGGTTGCCTGCAGCTCGTGCGATTCCACGCTGGCATATTAACTCGAGAGTGCCTGCAGGCAGACGTCTCTTGGTGACTTTCGAACACTCAGCTTTCATAGCGCTAACGTGAAGATGTTCAATGAGCCGATCGTATTCCTCGTCGATGTTGTCGACAACGGCATCTTCCCAACAACAGACTAATGAGTTGAATAATTCCCAGTTTATGGTGGTTCTGGGACTTCGGTTTTTGAATTTAACGGCTTTTTCTCCTTTCCGCGAGAAATAAAATCTTGCACGAAGGAGACTGTGGTCCGATTCCGTGTAAAATTTTGGGACAACAGCGACATAGGTTAGGCAAAACTTCCTATTTACTATGATGTGGTCTATTTCTTTATGGTACTCTCCATCGGGAGATTTTCACGTCCATCGTAGACTGTGAGGCTTCTGGAATTTTGAGTTACCATGGATGGTCTTGGTCCCCATGATAAACTCAGAGAGTCGCTCACCCTCTTCGTTCCATTCAAATTCGTGGGTCCCAATATGAAGTTTCTCAGACGTTCTCCTTTGTTCAGTCTTAGCGTTTAAATCTTCAATGATGACTATGAAGAATATATTGTCTTCTCTGTAGAACTTCTTCTAGTCCATATAGAACTGCTCGATTTCCTCTTCTTCATAGTTTGATGTTGGCACGTAAACGACGAAGATTGTCAAATCCGGTATTGGTCCACATCTTTTTAATCGTAAATGTCCGATTCGGGCTGTAAGCTGTTCGAATGAATCGATGTTCATGGACAAACTCGCGAGAACGCCGACACCGCCTACGCCTCTACTGTCGCATGTTTCGTGGAACACGTGGGGTCTCGTCCTTCTCAACGCTACAAAACTGGGGCTCTTTCGGAGTCAGGGGAATAAGGCATTTTTTAAAGCTGTGTTTAGCATTTTTGATGCCCACGTATAGCTTGCTGAGCTCTGAACGTTGGGGCTGCTTATACCCACGAGTGGCTTACCAGGCTCTCCCAGAGTGGACATGGAGCTTATTTATTGGAGGCGACTCCTAACCCCCTCCCATATACTTCCCTGTCATTTGATTGCAGGCTTTTGGCCGAATTGACACGTAGGATACAATCCGCATAAAGCGAGAACGCACCCACACACGCCTGCATGAATACGCTTAGCAAATACAAAAAGTATGTGCCAAGTCGGCGCAGCAGAAACAGGGCATCCATACACTGGATCCACCTGCGTCCCAGAGAAGCGAAGGTCGCTTTTGGTCTGCGATTAACCCACGATCCACCACCTGGGGACGTGCTACGTAGCCTCGCGACTAACCGGCTCGAGATGCTTCATATGAGGGAGATTCGTGGTTTTGGTCACATTTTGCATGTTATAATATGTTGATATATTTATTTATGATCTTATTAACTGATCTTCTTTAGTTGATGCGAGGTTGGTGCATGTCTTCGTTGTCGTTGTCGTTGCTGTTGGTGTTGTTGGTCGATGGCTGACGTAACGGCCATTTCGCCTTCCTCAGAGCCTTGACGTATTTTATATTAGAATACTTTCATTTTTCGGTGGAAAAAGGTTAAAGTACTAATGAAGATCAAACGTTTAAATAGATGGTGTGCTAGGATATTACGGTCAAATGTAGGTCTATTGAACAGAAAGGTTACTCATCTTGGTGTTACGAGTGGGACTGGCTCACGTGTTGTTCATATGGGGTCCCGAGCAGGACACACTCCGGGGTCAAAATATCATTTTGAAATAGGACGCCAGGTCACTTGTGATAGTGAGGCTTTCGTCTTTCCGGTTCATCTTTGGATTTTTGAAATTTATCCAAAACGCGTAAAGAGTTTTGCGCGTTGATGTTTTCGATTGCTGCGCTAGGATCCGCACAGTCACTTCAAAATCAGAGCACCAGCTAAAGAAGATCAGTTTGTAAGATCATAAATAAATATATCAACTATATGAAGTTCATGAAGTCGAATGCATGCCGCATCCTTCACGGATTGATCAACGCCGTGAGCTCTATTCTTTTTTATCCTTTAAGTTTTCTGACCTTCTAGGATAATTATTTCAGTATGATTTGCGGTTATTTATGCACCAATATTATTTGTTCTACGAACGAATGCAGGTAAAGGCTTTGAATACTTTGCAAGTGAAACTTGTCTAAAAATAACCTTATGCTGGATAGACCCGTAAGTGTTACTTAACCAATCCAGGCTTTGTTTTACATCTACTGTTAACTTCGTTTGGTTCATATTCGTGTAGTGATACATCATTTCTTATCATTCATCTACTTTTCACGGTTTCTTAGGGTTTTCTAGGTCTATAAGGCAAAAAAAAAGAGTTCCTCAGTTATTTCATAGCATCTTCAGGAGTTACTGCGTGGCAAATTCTCCTCCGCGATTCTTCCATTGAGGTTTCTTTAGCTCTTTTTCTTTACACGGTGCTTTTCTTTAGAAGAGTCATGTGAGAATTTAACGAATTAAAGCCGGCTTTTCCATTTATTCATAAGCTGGATTCCGGAAACTTGTTTATTACTCGTTCTTTACTCTGTGACTTTAGCATGTTACTGAATTTTTTATGGATTCCGAACTGAATTAACCTCGGAAGGATTAGTTTTATTGACGATTTACAAGTTAGCACTTTTTTTTACTGACGTACTAGGTGTTTTCAGAATGATTCGTTATATGATTACAATATCAGCTGTTTGTTTACAGATTGTTTTATCAGATTTGAAAATTTGTGGTAACTGCCTTTAATGACCTTTGGGACACCGATAACTTTCTTGATGATTTAAATACATAACTAGCCAACACGACAACCCACAACCAGTACTTCCCAACGCTTTACCCCGTCTACCCGGTGTTTCCACTGGGAAGCTCAGCTAACAGTAAACCAATAACAGGATCTATCAATGTTCTTGTATCAAACTAATCGCATGGTGGGAAGTCCTCCATTTGATCCACATGGGCGGCGACTATCTGTGGTGGTGACGACCTGGGGCAGACTTCGGCCAGGATGACCTCAGGACTCCAGGAAATTTCAACGGCTAAACCAGCAAAACTTCGAAAGTAGAGATTGTGCAGGAACCCGCACAACCAGTGAAGACGGTCCGTTTGTATCCAAGTATTCGAGCAACTAGCCAATATAAAAGGTACTCATCCGTGCTCCACTTATTTATTTATTTTCTCCAAAATAGCATTTAGTTCACCTTCGTTATGGGCGAACCGTTAGATATTTGTGTCCAAAGTGAATATCTTGTGATTCAAGAATTTTTCCTGGGATTCAATTAGTACAATCAAATTAAAATCTAATTTGAGGGCTGGCTATGTGTTTTCAGTATCTCTTTTTCTTGATTGTAAATGGAACTTTTCGGAGTTCGTGTCTTTACAAGAGCAGCAAAGGTTACATTGTTTCTTTACTGGGCACTGGTGCTGGGAGCCGCGGATTACGCGCCAAATGCCGCTGATCTAGTGCACCTAATTAGTCACAGCATTGGTATTGTGTGCTGCATTTCTCGCTCCTAGTGTAGCGCAACGGTTTTGCATGCCGCGCCTTCCGCACCAAATCAGCGGTAACACTGGCACTGTGCTGCGTAACCCGTTCACCGTATTGGGTAGTGATGCCTAGTGATACGATTCTCGCTAAAAAGAATATGTGTGGTACTTGATCACACACAAAATGAACGGCAACAATGCTATTGTGTGTTGCGTTTCTCGCTTTCAATATAAGGCACTGGTGCTGCACGCCGCGGCGATAATTGCATCAGTACAGCAACAATTATACTACGGTACCTAAACAACACAAACGGTTGCGGTAACAGTCAACAAAAGTGAAAAGGCATGTGTCAGCTTATGAGAGTTCTGTTTTCAAGTTCTGATAACAATGCAATGAGGAAGAAGGCTATGCGGAAGATCAAAGTATTGGGCAGGACAAATAACGTATCGCACAAATATTAGTCATTAGTGAGCGTGAGAAATAAGTGAGCGTTTTAACTACATTATTTCAAGTGTTACAACTTGCTTCGAACAAAACATTATTAACCAAAAGAAAAGCCATTTGAATCCACACATTTTTATCAACACGAAACAAGTACCACAAAATTCTGGAGTTGTGGAAGCGATGGATACGATGGAGGCATTTTTCGCGCCATCGTAGTTGGTGAAGCACTCCTTGCGCAGGAAGTTGTCAAGGTGCTTGAAGAAGTGAAAGTCGGTGGGCAAAAGCCTGGTGAATGTGACGGATGAGGCAAAGCTTCGTAACCCAATTTGTTCAACTTCTGCAGCGCTTGTTCTGCAAGATGAGGCAGGGCGTTGTCGTGGACAAGGATTGGTTCTTTTCTGTTGACTATTGCCGGTTGTTATTGTTGGAGTTTACGGTGTATTTCGTCGATTTGTTAGCTATACATCTCTGTCATATATCGTAAGTAAAGCGTAGTTTTTACTGAGCAGAATAAAAATGGACAATACTTCAAAGGGGCATTTTTTTTAATCGTGGTTCAATTCGTGAGGCACCCACTTTTCGAGCATTTTCGTCTTTCCTATGCTACTGAACTGGTGAGAATTGTTCTTGCCCTTACGCTAAGCTGTTCTTCAAGCTCTCGAGAAGTCGTTCGCGTGTTTGCTTCCACGATTGCCTTCTGTTCGTCGTCGCTATGTTCATTGGGGCGTCTGCTGCTTTCGAGCTCGAAATTGCCAGATTGGAATTTCCGAATCTGTGTTCGCACTGTTAATTCACCAACACTTCCTTTACCCCAACCTTCTGTAGTGTTTCGAGCCGTCTCTGCAGCACTTCGACCGAGTTTGAAGTCATAAAAGAAAATTCATACAAAGACCTAGTAAGAGCATAAAATCAGTTTCTAATAAAATTGCAAGATATAGAGAGCATTTTACGGGAAAAAGTCTATTAAAACAATAAATATCTTGAAACGCTCATTTATTTCTTAACACCAACCTAAAGCATCAACGGATATTACAGTATTGAGGACCCAGCATACTAATAAGTAGATGAATTGCAATGGCAACAGAGAGCTTTGTGGAGTATTTATGGAGAACGATGCAAGTATTTAGGACGGTTACTAAATTAACAAGATATAGGGGTTACATAATAATTGATAATTCTGTATCGATGGTGACGGGGTTTCAGGGATTTCACTCACATGACGGATCCCGATATTCGAGTTGCGAAGCACTGGCGCATCCCCAGACAGGTGGCGGATAGCGGTTCATTCGCGGGCCGGAAACAACCTTTGCTTCCCTGAGACGCAGATGGATACAAGGGATGGACTCCCTGTTTTTGCTGCGCCGATTTGGCACCATGCTTTCTGTATTTACGAGGAGTAATCATGCACGCATGTGTGGGTGCGTTCTATTTTATGCAGATTGTATTCTACAAGTCAATACGGCCACAAGCCTGCGAACAAATGAGGAGAGCATACGGGAGGCGGTTAGGGGCGTCTTCAACAAACAAGCTCCATGTCCACTCTGGAAGAGCCTAGCAAGCTAAAGGTATCAAAAAGCAAAAAAAAGTAAGAGAAACGGTCCTCATTCCCCTGATCCCAAAAGAGCACCAGCTCGGCAGCGTTGGTTAGGACGAGTACGGAAAGGCTGCTAAAATCTCAGCGCTAATGGAAGCTGCCTGGATTGCAATTAACTAAGGTGACGATCTGTACCTACAGTGAACATACACTGACATCTGAGTCTTCGACAGTAGACTTGCTCACGCAAGAGGGATAAGGTAAAACGTCATCGGCCTGGCCGAGACGAGACGACGCCACACATTCAACGCCGTCTATGACACCGAATAAGGAGTGTTCTTCGGAACGTGCGACAGTAGAGGAGTCGGCTTCGTTGGTGTTTTCGCCAACACGAGTTTGTCCGTGAACGTCAATTCATCCGTACAACTAAAATCCCGAATCTGACGTTGACGATTAAAAAGATGTGGACCAATACCGGATTTGACAATCTTCGTCGTTTACGCGCCGACATCAAACTATGAAGAAGAGGAAGTCGAACAGTTCTATATGGACTAGGAGAAGTTCTACAGAGAAGACAATACATTCTTCAAAGTCATCATTGAAGATTTAAACGCTAATATTGGATAAAGGAGAACGTCTGAGAAACTTCACATTGGGACCCACGGATTAGAATGGAACGAACAGGGTGAGCGGCTCTCTGAGTTTATCATGGAGACTAAGACCATCCATGGTAACTCACAATTCCAAAAGCCTCACAGTCAACGACGGACGTGGGAATCTCTCGATGGAGAGTAAAAGGATAAAAGGATAAAGCTCTCGGCGTTGATCAATCCCTGAGGGATGCGCCATGCATTCGACTTCATTAAGCATCGTTGGAGCTGATTGAATGCATATTTGGCCTTTACAATGGCTCGCGGTGGCCGGCCGATGTATCGAACCAGTGCTGCTATCCTCCCAGACAAGTCTGGTACCAATTTTCCGACCCCGGAGGAATGGAAGGCTTGGTGGGCCATGGGCGTATTTCACGTGCGCGCCGCAGTGGCGCCTCCAGCCACTGCGCCACACGCGCCCCTTATGGAGAGTACCATAACGAAATAGACCACATCATAGTAAATAGGAAGTTTTGCCTAACCGATGTCGCTGTTGTTCCAAAATTTGCTGTCAACAACACCGCCTAAGAATACGACCGGCTCATTCAAAATCTTCACATTAGTGCTATGAAAGCTCACAGTTCGAAAGTCACCAAGAGACGTTTGTTTGAGGAAAGAGTCGAGCTGATACGGCAGCGTGGAGTGGCACGAGCTACAGGCAACAGCGAACCAACGTCCAAACTTGCAAAACCATGCAGATAGGCTATAAAAGAAGACCTTAAAAAGAGAAGAAGGAGAAATATTCCACGGAACATGCGACGAAAGAAGATTCGGCGGCATAGGCGTTCTCGTAGAAACAAGTTTGTCCATGAACATCAAATCATTGGAAAACTAACAGTCAGAATAGGACGTTTGCGATTAATGAGATATGGATCAATACCGGCTTGTACAATGTTTGTCATTTACGCCCCGACATCAAACTATGACGGAGAGAAAATCAAACCGTTCCATATGGTCTTGGAGTAGTTTTATGGAGAAGACCACGCATTTTTCAAGATCAACATTGGAGATATTGCGGCGTTGAATGGGTGGGGTCGTCTCGTCTCGACCAGGCCGATAACGTCGCACCATAACCCTCTTGGTTGCATAAGCAAGTCTTCTATCGAAGACTCGGATGTAAGTGTATGTGCTTCTATTGGTCCTGCGATTTTAGCAGCCTCATCGAACTTGTCCTACCGAACGCTGCGAAATTGGGTGCTCTTTCGGGATCAGGGGAATGAGGCCCTTTTCTTTTACTGTTTTCAGCTTTTTGATACTCAAGTATAGCTTGCCCGGCTCCCCCACAGTGAACATGGTGCCTATTAGTTGAAGCCAACATCTACCCGCCTCCCGTATACTTCGCTATCACTTTGTTGTAGGCTTTGTCCGAATTGACTTGTAGAACACAATCCGCACAAACTAAAACTCACTTATACACGCATACATGAGTACACCTCGTGAGTACAGAAAGTATGAACCAAATCGGCGCAGCAGAAACAAAGAGCCCATCCACTGGATCCACTCGCTTCTCAGGGAAGCAAAGGACGCTTTTGGTCCGCGATTTGCGCCATTTCCGCCATCTGTGGATGCGCCACGTAGCCTCGCGAGTGACCGGCTCGAGATTCCTCATGTGAGGTAGGTCCTTGAAACCCCGGCGTTGTCGATACAAATTTGCCAATTATTATGTGCTTTTTGAAAAAAACCAGCGATAACGTTGATAATAAGAAGCAATAACAATAACAATAACAATAATAATAATAACAGTAAAGGGGTGTGGCGCAGTGGTTGGAGGGGCCGCTGCGGCACGCACGTGGAATCGATTCCTGCGCCCATGGCCCACCAAGCCTTCCATCGCTCCGGGGTCTGCAAATTGGTACCAAAAAACCAAAACCAAAAACAAATTGGTACCAAAACCAAAATACCAAATATCGAACGATGCTTAATGAAGTCGAACGCATTGCGCATCGCTTAAGGATTGATCAACGCCGAGAGCCTTATCCTTTATCCTTTAATAATAGTAATGGGAATTGCGGATGAAAATGACAAAATGTCTTTTTTTCTTAAGAGGGGAAGTAGGTGTTCATAAAGAGCATTCGTGATTGTCCAGAATACCCCAGCGATCCATTCTAAGACGGCAGTGAAAGCATTAGTAAGGTATGTTTATGAAATTACATTATTTCATTTGTGGTTGAAAATAAGCGTTAAATAAAGGGAGAATATAGTTGTTAGGAAATACTCTGTTTCCATACAAGTTAAGATGCAGGCATTCTCTACAGAAAAGCGGATGTTTCCATTTACTTAGTTGAACTTGAAACGCCCTTGCGTAGAATTATTCGGATCGTTCCTTCTTCTATAAATGCTTTTTTCTTATCTGATGCATTTCTCGCAAATGTCGTCGAAGGATTGAACCAGCTGTTTGTGGAAACTGTTTCTTCTTTGTTTGATGTTCTATTGCACACAGAAACAATTCTATCAGATTGTACTCACCTGAACACTCTGAATCGACATCCTAACTCCGTCTACTCGTCTAGCAATAAAGGCATATTGGTCGGTCGTCTATCCATTCACTTAGATCCTGTCACTGCCTTCATATTTTCTAAGCGTCCTTGCTTCAGTTGCTAGAATCACAGTGTTATGTTCCTCTTTCTCGCAAGCAATTTTAGTCACTGTAGAATGTTTTATAGTGCAGTTGCACCGAAGATATCCTTATCCTTTTGTAATTTTACTATTTTTGATTCAAAAGATCGACTTTCTCTAAAGCTCGGTATAAATAGCTGATATGTTTATTGGTAAAATCTTGTTAACTGATTTTTTTGAGCCGATGTGAGGTTGATATAGGTCTTCGCTATCGTTGTTGTTGTTGTACGAGTGGGACCCATTCGTAACAGCACTGCTTTGAGGAGACGAAATAGCCGAAACGTCGGCCATCGACGAGAAACAGCAACAACAACGACAACGAAGACTTATACCAACCTTGCATTGGCTCAAACAGGTCAGTTCATAAGTTTTTAACTATCTTTTGCCTAATAGTCCCAGTAGGTGCCATGTCGACTGTGTCGTTGCAGAAGCATCGTCCTCTTGACTGAGCATGAGGCACCACTTCATTTCCGTTGTTCTTGTTGGGATTACACTGGTACGTTAATGTTCTTTTATTATTTTAGGACACCGCTTCTACGAATGGTAAATGTGTCATGATCTTTCAGATGTGTGCCCAAGAGGGAATGCAACAGCAAAAGCCAATGGGATCGGAGACAGGTCTACAAGGACCACCAGGGCCACCTGGGCGACCAGGGCCAGATGGACCACCAGGCATACCAGGGCTAGATGGGTTATCGGGGCCACAAGGGCCGCCAGGTCGAGATGGCGAACCAGGGCAACCAGGGCCACCAAGGCAAAATATGGGAGCCCGAAATCGAAGAGAAACGAAGGTAACAGATATAGAATGCAAACTAAAGGTTCATATAAAGAGGAAAGGATGTTTAGTTATTGATGACCGTTAGGAGTAATTTAAATAAGGAACTACTAGTAAAAATTTTTGCGGTCTCCAGTACAAACGCGTGATACAACCTAGCAGACTAAGAACGACTTGAATAGTGTATAGGTCATAAGATTTCAGAACTTTCCTGGAACACTTTTCGTAATCATTGTTGGCTTAAAGCTTCTTGTTTAAGCAGGACAGTCCATTGTATTCAAATGCAATGTACCTTGAGATCAGTTTGCAAAAACGCCCTGTTGTCGACCATTTTGTTTACAGGGTCGTGTGTTTAGATGATGAACGATGGTGCTGGGAAACATCCACAACAAATGAAGTGTTATTGTGAAGAAACGCAGTGAAGCTGCTGTATGATGATGACTTTTTCGCATTCGAGTTGCTAGTAATAAACCTTCTTGCTGCTCTTTGTTGTGTTTGCACATGTTAAATTATTCTATAAGATGTTCTTATCTGACCCATTAAGCAGAATCTTTTGCTTCCATCCAATGGCACTCAGTCCCTTTTTAAGCAAACTTCGTCATCAAAGAATCACCTGGTTGAGCGAAGAAAGGCTCTTATTTGGGACTACATTCTAGAAATGTTCTCTGCCATGCCATCAACAAACTTTGGTTTTGTTTGTCGCTGTTGCTGCCGTTGTTGCTTAGAAAGAAACGCTATCGTGGAGTTATAAAATCTGACAAAATTAATTGCCTAGTGTAACCTTGAGAATTTGATTTCGATTCAAATAAAATGCTTATCTCCGTCTAATTCCACCAACTGCCATATTTTACTGATAAAGAAGTACTGAACGGCAAGCACTGTAAAAGCGGAACGGTTGCAGGAAAAAGTGGATGATGTGACCTGATTATAAAAGCGTTACCGAATGAATGCTAAGAAATAATAATAAAAATAATAATAATAAAAATAAAAAATCTATAGGCAAAACTTTCTATTTACTAAAATATTTCCTATTTACTTGACTATGATGTGGTCTATTTTGCTATGGTACTCTCCATTCTACGGATCTCCCTCATGAGGGACCTCGAGCCGGTTAGTTGCGAGGCTACGTGGCACGTCCCCAGGTGGTGGATAGGGGGTTAATCGCGGACCAAAAGCGACCTTTGCTTCCCTGAGACGCAGATGGATCCAGTGGATGGATGCCCTGTTTCTGCTGCGCCGATTAGGCACATGCTTTCTGTATTTGCTAGGCGTAATCATGCATGCGTGTGTGGGTGCGTCCTCGCTTTATGCGGATTGTATCCTACGTGTCAATTCGGCCAAAAGCCTGCAATCAAGTGACAGGAACGTATATGGGAGGCGGTTAGGAGTCGCCTCCAACAAATAAGCTCCATGTCCACTCTGGGGGAGCCTGGCAAGCTACCCGTGAGTATAAGCAGCACCCACGTTCAGAGCCCAGCAAGCTATACGTGGGTATCAAATATGCTAAATACAGTAAAAAAAAACGGGTCTCATTCTCCTGACCCCAAAGACTCCCCAATATCCCAGCGTTGGGTAGGACGAGTACGGAGACGCTGCTGAAATCTCAGGGCCAATGGAAGCTGCCTGGATCAAGAACTATGGTGACGATCTGTTCCTACAATGCACATACACTTGCATCCGAGTCCTCGATAGAGGTCTTGCTCATGCAAGCAAGAATGATAAGATACGACGTCATCGGCCTGGCCGAGACGAGACGACGCCACCCATTCAACGCTGTCTATGACACTGGAGAGGAACTGTTCCTCGGAACATGTGAGAGTAGAGACGTAGGCGGTGTCGGTGTTCTCGTCAACACGAGTTTGTCAATGAACATCGATTCATTCGAACAGCTTACAACCCGAATCGGACGTTTACGATTGAAAAGATGTGGACCAATACCGGATTTGACAATCTTCGTCGTCTACGCGCTAACATCAAACCATGACGAAGAAGAAGTCGAAGCGTTCTACAGGGACTTGGAGAGGTTTTACAGAGAAGACCATACATTCTTCAAGATAATTTTTCAAAGGAGATTTCAATGCCAAGATCGGACCAAGAAGATCGTCTGAGAAACGTCACATTGGGACCTACGGATTAGAATGGAACGAAAGGACGATGCTAGGAGTATCCCGTTTCGCACAAGTAAGGGATGGGATCCGAAGCTCCGATCTACGTCAACGATCGAAAATCAAAGATGCCGTTCTATACGCCAAACAGTCGAAGATAAGGTGGGCCGGACATGTAATGCGTATTAATGATAACCGATGGACAAGGGCTGTTATTGTCTGGATTCATCGGGATGTCAAACGTACTGCAGGAAGACCACCGACCCGATGGTCAGACT
>MQTX01000128.1:416412-465779 GCA_009735665.1 Angiostrongylus cantonensis | reverse complement strand
GTCTCTAAAGCAAGCAGAACCCACTGGGCTAGTCTTGCACGCGACAAGGAAAAATGGGGGATTTACTGGCGCCCGCTTGAGTCACTCGACGATCAACGGGACTGCAGGTGATACAGGTGATACTCTCCATTAGGAGACACCCTTGTCAAGCATTGAGGGTGAGGCTTTTGGAATTGTGAGTTACCATGGTCGGTCTTGGTCGCCATGATAAATTCAGATAGCCTCTCACCCGGTTCTTTCTATTCTAATCCATGAGTCCCAATGTGACGTTCTTTAGACGTTCTTCTTAATCCAATCTTGGCGTTGAAATCTCCAATGATGACCTTGAAGAATGTACGGTCTTTCCTGTAAAACCTCTCCAAGTCCATGTAGAACGCTTCGACTTCTTTTTCGTCATAGTTTGATGTTGGCGCGTAAACGACGAAGGTTTTCAAAGCCGGTGTTGATCCACATCATTTTAATCGCAAACGTCCGATTCGTGTTGTAAGCTGTTCGAATGAGTCGATGTTCATGGACAAACTCGTGTTGACGAGAACGCCGACACCGCCTACTCCTCTATTGTCGCATATTCCGAGTTACAGTTCTTCTCCAGTGTCATAGACAGCGATGAATGGGTGGCGTCGTCTCGTCTCGGCCAGACCGATGACGTCGTACCTTATTATTCTTACTTGCATGAGCAAGTCCTCTATCGAGGACTCGGATGCAAGTGTACGTGTGTTATAGGTACAGATCGTCACCATAGTTCTTGATCCAGGCAGCTTCCATTGGCCCTGAGATTTTAGCAGCCTCTCCCTACTCGCCCTACCCAACGCTGCGAAATTGGGAGCTCTTTCGGAGTCAGGGGAATGAGGCCCGATTTTTTCTGCTGTGTTTAGCATTTTGGTAGAGCATGAAATCACTTTCTGATATGATTGGAAGATATAGTGATTATTTTGTTTGAAAAGTTTATTAAAACAGGAATAATTTTGAAATGTTTATTTATTTCTTTATTTCTATCTCTTTTACTTTCCGTTTCTCTCCTTTATGCTCAGTTCATATTTTGAACACATCAAATCTAATCCTTTTAGATAGGAAATCATTAATTCACGGATGGTTGAAGCACGCTATCCCGCTTTCTCTTAAAACTTTCCGCGATTAAAGGATGTAATTTCTTCGAAGTTAATCAGTAAAATTTTCTTTTTTATTTGTTTATTAAAGGCATGAATTTACTCGCTTTGACGTGTGAAATGTAACCCAGTAATGAATCTCCTTGCTCACAGGCACCACCACGTTTTGTCCTCCCCTAAGCAATTGCAGTATTCGTCAGAAGCCTTTAATTCTGTAAAGAACCCTTTCCAACTTTACTGGTGTAAACAAGCGTGGGCTGTAGCTCGATGTTTTTTGAAGTTCACGAATTGCCTCAGATTCATATTATTTCTGGTTTTACGCTGAGGGTCATTCCTTCGGTGTAAGGCGTCCGAATTGCATTGTTCTGCATAGAATCCTTTGTGAACGATTTTCGCGAAGACGAAAATCGTGAAGATGGATTCATTTGTAAAGGGAGTCTTGACAAGTTTACTTGGAGCAATTTGTTGTTGTGAACTAAATTTTCCTTCTGAAGACCATCTTTCAACTTTGACTATCGTATGTGTTGTCATCATTTCTACATTTCTTTACTTGCGTTCAATAATTTCGGTTAATTATTTATTTCTTCAATAGAATTCGAAGAAATAGCGATGCCACTGTTAACCAAAGATTTAAAAAAAAGTCTTTTATTTACATCAGTTTTAACCTAAGTAAACAGCTTTGGCTCAAGACGACGTCGTCGTCAACGACACATCGAAACTGTTTTGCATTGAGGTAGGTAAAAGACCGGCAGTAAAATTACAGAACCGAGATGTTGGCTTTCGTCGTAAGGAAATTTTTATCTTTGCTATCCGGTCTCTCAGATATGCTGGTCGTACCGTCGCAAGTCATTTTGATGTTCTTACGAAAATAGAGCGTTTCAATTATGGATGTGGGGATATTTATAGATTATTTACTGATTCACAATGTAGGCACATTTTAACGAGTTTTCATTCCGATTTCTGCTGGTGTCAACGAAACATTCATTTCCACCGGTGTACCATTGTTAATGTAAACCAGGAAGTATTTGTGTTGTATCAATATGTAGTACAAATTATTGTTTGACGCAAACATCATGACTGTCTAGTTTTTATTTTGTTCTGTTTCTTGTTGTTCTTCATTTGCCCAGACTCCAATGTGGCTTGTTGGAATGAATATCCATTAGGCAATCCCATTATCAGTTTTTTTTTTAAATTTTATACGACGTGTCCTTCACATCTACTGTGCAATCCCATAACTTCAAATTCGATTGGTTTCCTGATATCGATCATCCACGAAAGTCTTTCAATTTTTACTTCGCCTGCTGATTGAGGGTTTTCCTTTCATTTTTGATCTCGTAGAATGCTGGTCGAGTCGATTCTCCCTGGAATGCTGAGATAGTCGGGCTAGAGCGTTCCCAGTTAGATTGCAGAAAGCAATTTTTTTCCTGATAGGTCCGCAACAATTTTTCTGATCCTAGTGGGATGAGAGGCTTGGTGAACGCGGAGCGCAATCGAACCAGCGCCTTGTTCGTGATGATCGCCATCACAACCGCTGTTCTTTTTGCCCCTTTGCTATTAGCATATCGGAGAACCATTTTCTGTCGGTGTTTAGAGATCATACAATCGATAATTTTCGCCCACTTAAGAAAGACATCGTTAGCTGATAGACGATGATATTTGTCGACTTGAAAAGAAGCTTGCCCATTACCATGTGACATCGTCATAGACCGCACTTTCAAGCTTGGCGCTTTCTCTAATATAGACATAGTCGTTTTCGGAACTCTAAAAGATCGAGGCAAGTCCGGCCTTGAATCCCTTCGGCACAGGGCTAGTTGGGAGGATGAGAGCAGTGATTTTATACACCGGTGGGCCACGGCAACTCATTATATATGCCAGATAGAGATTCAATCATCTGTACGGTGCCTAGTGATGCCAGTGAATGGCAGGCTCATCAGGGATTGTTACTGAAAGCATTAGCTGCTGTCCTTTCCGCTATCGTTTTTTTATATCAAGGTTAAAGGAAAGTCGGTTATGAAATGTTGTTATGCCCTATATTAAATTCACCCGAGGGAAACCAAAAGAAAACTAGCTTCCATTTCTGAACGTGCAAATTAACCTATCAGAAAACAGCTACATTACGAAATGGTATCGAAAGTCAAGTAGTAAAAACATCTTGGTTCATTATATCTCCTCTTATCCCTCTCACACGAAAAGGGCGCTCGAGAGAAACATGTTTCGAACAGCTACCAACGTGTGCACAGGAAGGGAGCAGAGAGAGGAGTCGCGGAACTTGGCGCGGCAAATAGCCATTTTTAATGGCCACGAAACTGTAGCTCGAGATAGGTGTAGAGGAAATCATAGGCCCTGCAACGGTAACTCTAGCAGCAATAAGGTCCCGTTTATCCTACCCTTTATTTCAAATGAAGTAAATGCAGCTATAAAACGCTGTTTAAGAAGGGTTGGTTTAGAGAACTCGGTAACGATAGTTGAAATGCCACCGAGTAATCTAAGACGCTAGCTAGTTCGCAACCGCCTATACGACCGCCTATGTGCAACACAAAATTGCATAATTTGCCCCAATGGTAGAGACGGTGACTGCATGAGCTCGGATACAGTCTATCTGATCTCTTGTAAAGTGTGCGGAGACGAATACGTTGGCGTAACGGGTAGACCACTCTGCATCCGTATAAAAGAACACCTAGTCGGCAAACGTAAACCAAATACTCCACTAGGCACGCATAGGACGTAGACACATAACGGAGAAGATTTTGAAGTAGAGGTTACGATCCTCGCCCAAGAATCGAGAACACAGCGCGTAGAACTCAAGAAGGCGTTCTGGATTAATTCAAAGAATCCGAAAATGGAAAGCAGGGAAAAATGCCTCATTATCAACCGTGATATTAGGCAGTATATAAGCCTGTTATTCTAATAAGCTGGGTACATTACGATGTAAACTTTGTGCGGTTGGTCTCCACGTGACATACTTTTTGGAAGACTCATAGAAAGCGGTGAGTGCGCAAAGATTCTGTGTTCAATGTGATTGAAATTTTGGTTTAGTATTTTCTCTGATTGGTTATGGAGGTGTTTGGTCGTGTAGATTGCAGTCAACTTCACCTTTTCAGGCTCCGGGGAAGGCGAAATTCGCCAAAACGTCAGCTTGTACGTAAATAGAGAAGTAAAATAACTCGTGCTTGCTAAGCAGAAGTAGAAGGAATTGTTCAATTCATTAGTTTCAACGAGCTTGTTGCAAGATTGAACCAAACACTGAGGTAAATTTAATACAATTCGATATGTATGTTATAGTGCGAAAGAACTTTTCATTCAAACAAAAACCAGATGAATACATTTTTGTCTCAATACTGTTCATTAGGCTTACAGTAACAAATGAACAGTGTAAAAAAGTGTTATTGCTGAAATGTACACACCATTAATGAAACTGAAATACAACTAATATACAAAACATTCAGTAGGATTTAATAGTTCAGGTCCTCAACATTTACCACGCCTTCGAAATGCGGGAGGACCATTCGAGGCATTGATGAAATTGAAAAGGATCTGCAATGGATTGGCCAGAAGAATATTGGATTGCGCTACAAAAGCGCGACCGACCTCTCGGAAGGTCGTTAACGTTTGGCACGTTTGGATTGGTACTAACTCTACTTTAAGTTGAACATAAACGGAAACTTAGCATAACACATGGAGCAGACGAGTCAACGAGGGGATGGTCAGAATGTTACATAAAAATTTTGTTTTAATCCGGACAACATTACATCAACAAGAAACTCTCTCGAGTACTTGCAAAGGTTCCACTCGCTCCTTGTACATAAAACAGCTAGCCAAGTTGCTCAGTTTGCTTAAAAGACACAAGGATCATGTAGTTGCTATATGAGACTTTATATTTTTACTCTTTTTCTTAAAAGGAAACCAAACAATAGCACACTCAGCACTGCTGTAAAGCAATTGGATGTGCACATAGACAGTTTGTTGGACTCTCTTGGAATAGAGTTGAGGCTTTTGTTTTGAAGGCGTCCACCGAGCAACCCTCCATGTACTTCCCAGCTTCGTAGTCACAGCCGTTGATTGATCAACGAGATGTGGGTGGTGCAATACCGCCTATGTACGGGAGTGTATTGCGATTGGCAGCACAGACCGGGAACACATCTGAATTCGTCTGGAGCTCATGTAAAATATCTTTTCTTATCGCTTTCACAACATTTAACATGACAGGCTAGAAAAAAAAGATTTGGTGCAAGATCTGTTAGCCCTTCAACTTTGTCACTACAAATTCCTGTTTCTGTCTTTCGTAGAATTCTTCTTCTTCCACATTACAATCTTTTTTGTTCTAAAAATATTAACTAGAGCATGCAAGTTCCACAAATAATTTCGATTTAGAAGTGGCAATTTTTGCCTATAAGTCCGCGGTGATGATAATCTTCTACAAACTACTGCTATTCATGTTGTGATCCAGTTCATTCGGTTTCCCTTTAACCACTTTCTTACTTCTGTACGCATTGTCTTGTCGTTGTTCTTCTATATTTCTGAATGACGGCATGTAGTATGTTCCTCATGGGTTACAGTGATAGGCAAAAAAATTTGTTGCAGACTTTCACTTTTTGTCCTTGGTCCTTTCATTCTTTTCATTGCCAACTTTTTTTTTGTTATTCCATAGCAATTTATTTTTCCTTGATATTTTTTGTGTGAGGGGTGTGTAGTCGATTGGTCGTGTGTTTACGTAAACCGAAATTAAATGCCCGCAATGGTGACCTTGAAGTTGCCTTCAGATGTAGACGAATTCTTGGACTACGATCCCATTTCTGCTGCATCTTACTGAAGTGACCCTTCTCACCTAATCCTACTCCCACATATTTGCGTTGGTATGCCTGCGCCTCTAAACTTTCTATCCTGCGTATAAACTTGCAAAATGCTGCAAATGTATAGCTGGAAAGTTCTAAAGATGACATTCGGGATCGTCGCCTTGCTTGATGCACGATGGTGAGAATAAAGAGTTTCTGTGCCCGCTCAGATCATTCGCAGGCATTTGCAGCATTACTTGTCATCTGCCAGTTCGAAACGTATCCGTATTCCTACCACTGATCCGTTCTTCTCTATTCAATCAGAATAACATCGCATAATACGGCTATAACTTCCAAATCTTCCAAAAGCTATCATTTCTGTGAATCCAACATGTTCTGTTTTAATTTCCTGCTTTGTTTTTTTGTTAAGTCACAGTTGGTTGTCCCATCTACAACTTTCAAAGGAATCGAGTCATTTAGTTATGGGTATTTTTCGATCTCCAGTGTTACAGCTTTACATTAAATGACATTTATCTGCTTTGAAAGTGACTACTGCTCCTACGAATGGGCATAAGAACAATTTGAAGGTAGACAATGAATATATGTGCAGAGGCGGGCTTCCTTCGTCTTTATCAAGACGACACTCAGGATTGGATTTTTGAAACATCACAAAATTCATCACCGTCTTTCCTCAATTTTAAGGGCATTAATTATGTTTGGCAGTCAAATTACTGTGATTTGACTGTGATAGATTTTCTTTAGGTGTATCATAGCTCAAACACCCGCGTTCCTCAATACAAGTCAATCAACTCTTGGAAAACATTGATTTAGGATTCTGATGCGATCCTGCAGGCAATGTTTCAAAATGTTCTCGATAACATTTGAAGAGCTCGAAGATGAAATTTCTTTATATAACTGCAGGAAAAAAATAGAGCCTTCGTATTACTGTAAGAAGAAATAAAGCTTCAGGCGGGTATATAGGTGCACCATGTCATCACTGTGGTCTCGCTTTTTACTAGGTAAGGGTTGCCTGAGTACCTGCAAACTCTATTCACATTATTGCGCAACAAAAATTCTCGAAGGCCTTCGCTTGCGAACAGAAGCAGAAGAACTTCACATTTTCGTACTAGGTTCCGTTTAGCTTAACCATTTTTTTACAAGAGGCTGTTCCTAGGTTGGTCAATAAATTTCTTTACGGAACATTTTTGCTTTTACCCAGACTTTTGGACAGAAATGTTGAATTCCTAAGTAGGTATGTGCTTGCTGTACACCGCGTTTCGTCACCAGGTAACAAACTTCAGCCACGATGGGGGGGTAAACCATTGAGAAGGCTGGCCTGTAGCTATAGATATTAGATACTGTCACCTGTATCACCTGTAGTCCCGTTGATCGTCGAGTGACTTGAGCGAGCGCCAGTAAATCCACCATTTTTCCCTACCGTGTGCAAGAGTAGCCCAGTGGGTTCTGCTTGCTCTAGAGACTCGTCGAGCGCCATATCTTTCTTCTAGGCTCTTCGTGAAGAACTATGACCATCGGGTCGGTGGTCTTCCTGTACGTTTGACATCCCGATGATTCCAGTCACTAACAACCCTTGTCCATCGGTTATCATTCATACGCATTACGTGTCCGGCCTACCTTATCTTCGACTGTTTGGCGTATAGAACGGCATCTTTGATTTTCGATCGTTGACGTAGGTCGGAGCTTCGGATCCTATCCCTCACCTGTATAACTCCTCTTCTGACGTCGTCGTTAATATCGTTATAGAAGGGAGAAATCTTGGTTGTGAAATTTTTGTACAGCTCACGAAGAATCTTTATGTACTGAGTAAAACTCCTTGACTACCAAGGGCTTCCATGACTGCTTCTAATCTCAATTGAATCAAAGGCCTTCTCTAAGGCGATGAAAGTGAGACAGAGCGGTCTTTTGTACTCTCGTGATACTTCAGTGAGCCTTGTTAACGTGTGAATGTGGTCCGTCGTACTAAGTCCTTTTCGAAACTCTGCTTGCTCGCATGGCTGCCCATCGTCCAGTGTTCTGCCAATCCTGTTTAGGATGGCTCGAGTGAAAAGTTTGTAGACGGCAGACAGCAAACAGGTTGGGCGATAGTTGCCTATATCGTGTAGGTCGCCGTTCTTGAACAACAACACGGTCTTGTTGGTCTTCCACTGAGTAGGGATCTTGCATTCAGACACATAACGTGTGAAGAGCCGAGCCAGTGTGCGTACGAGGACTGGCGTAGGCAGGTTGTTCAGATGTTCTAGTCTTGTCCTGTCCGGACCTGGTGCTGTTCGATTTTTCACCGACGAAATGGCGTGTCGGATTTCGGAAGGGAGAGCCGGTGGAACAGCATATCCATCCTCTTTTATTTCATAAGACGGGAGGTGGACGTGGCTATTGAGGAGATCTGAGTAGTATTCGTGCATGATTTTCTCCGTTGCCCTTTTGGACGCTGTTATTGTTCCGTCTCGGCGTCGGAGTGCAGTCATCTTGGTCTTGTAGTTGGTGAAGCTTCGGCAGGCTTTGCGAATACTTTTCACACATAGAATACAATCCGCATAAAGCGAGAACGCACCCACACACGCATGCATGAATACGCCTAGCAAATACAGAAAGCATGTGCCTAATCGGCGCAGCAGAAACAGGGAGTCCATCCCTTGGATCCACCTGCGTCTCAGGGAAGCAGAGGTCGCTTTTAGTCCTCGGTTAACCCCTTATCCGCCTCCTGAGGACGCGCCACGTAGCCTCGCGACTAACCGGCTCGAGATCCCTCATGTGAGGGAGATCCGTGGATATTAGATGCTATTCCGAATAATTGGAGAAACAAGAAATAAATGAAAATCTAATTTAGACCACTTTGTTATACTGCAAATGCTATTGGTAATACTTATAGTTATTCAACGGTAATATTTATTACCTTAGAAAACAGAAGTTTTAGGAAGTCACCATTTGCCTTAAAATTTTTTTTTTTCATTATTGTTTCATTAATGAGCATCTCTCCTCACGCACTATTCGTTTACAACGCAAGGATGGACGAGTAATTGTAGTCGTTGTTACTCGTTCAAGCGATGGCAACACCTTGCGGCGACACAATGAATACCAGCGACTGCGACGTTTTATCTATATTGTGTGTTTGTACCATGCTTGACTAATCAAACGACTTTAGTGCGATGCTACTGTATTTCCCAGAAGTTGACTTATTCTGGCAATCTGGCACTGTTTCATTGTGAACGCCGGCGCCGATGAAATTCATTTGAACATAACAAATCGTATATCGCATATAGCGCAGCAGTGCTTTGCAGTGCAAACACGTTCTTCAGTTCGATTTCGCCACCAGGTCTCAGAAATCCCTCTGTCTCTTTAGAGTCGGCGAATCGGTACCAGACTTGTCTGGAAGGATTGCAGCACTGAATTGATACATCGGTAACGGCGCGGCAAATGGTTTTATGGATCAAACGTACCCTCAGTAGTTTCTACGGTGTTTTACAATGTTGAATGCATGACGCATCTTTGATTGATCATTGGCGAAAGCTTTAAACTTTTCTAAATCGGCTTTCATTTAACCTCGGTATGAATGGCCAGTGTGCCCTATTTCATTGATAATTTAACACGAGGTTGTTACCAAATATTTAAGCGGCTGAAGTCGCAACGTCTTTGTGTTTCTGAGAACCAATGCTTCGAGTCGTTAGTCCACTGTTATCCACTGCACCATCGATACCCTTCCTATGCCTTTCGCTAGGCTAGTTTTTTCTTTATCATAACAGTGCAATCAGCAATCACCAGTCAGCACGTGAGACGTGTTTCGTAGATTATCGCAGGTCTCACCTGGGACTCCGAATCTGCTTATATCTCGACACCCACACCTCCGAATAAGTTCAGTGTTGTCGACGCTGATTTAGACTTTAGATATTTCGCGTAACGATACCACGTGAGCTTTACCGCGCAAAACATTTTTTTTCTTATTTACAATATTTTATGAATGAATTCAAGGATATTGGTTTTGGGACAAATGGTGAAGATTTGGCTGACGTCATTTTAACTGAGGTGCTATTGGCGACTCCAGAAGTGGCAGATCACGAAAAGCGAGTCTCTTGCTGTGGTCTCTGCACTCCTATAGCCGATACTGCAACGATATTAGTATCGAAATTAGTTTCCTTCACCAGCGAAACATCTTCAAGAAATTTCTTTGCCACTTCGGCGACAGTTCTTGGCCTTTTAATTGTGTCAGACAGTTTGAGTGAGGGCGCTGGTAGAATGCATGCACCAAACGATGCGTTTTTATCTCAAAAATATCGAGCGCAGCCTTGGATAGCAATTCTCTGGTTACTCGAAACGGTCTGCAAATCCAAACAGTATTCGGAGTCCTGACATCAACCGGGCCTTGCATCCCGTTGTTCTTTTCATTATTATTTTCTTCCTCCATACTTTCGCCTACTTTGTTAACGTCATTTGGGCTAATGTCCATAAAAATTTCTGCTTCGAAAAGAAAGAGATCTGCAATCGAGACTGACTATTTTCAAATAGACTCGGACGGCGTTGACCTGTTTATGGGTTCAGGTCCAGGTCCCGAAATGTGAGTCTGATTCTGGAAACTCCACAGGCGGTTACGAACAAGCTGGCGCCTCAGATTACTCGGTGGCATTTAAACTACGCTTACCGAGTTCTGTACTGTTTGGTTATGGAGGCGTTTGACCGAGTAGATTGCTGTCAACTTGACCTTTCCAGGCTCTGAAGAAGGCGAAGTTCGCCCAAACGTCAGCTTATTTGTGAACAAAGAATAATAATAACACCTCGCGTTTGCTCAACAAGAATACAAAGAATTACTCCACCTAGTGTTACTGTGCACTAGTGGAAATTCATGGAGATTTCGCTCCTTCTTTAAAATCCTCAAGTGGTAGCGGTTTCCTGAATCGAGCACGGTTCACACTGTCGTTAGCAATGCGATGGACCAAAAACTACGGCTCCATGAGATACTTATGGAGCTGTTTTACTAGCAAATGAGGAGGCATTACTGAGATGGGATATATTGCTTCCTGATTCATATTCCGAATTTGAAGGTCCTTGAACAATGGCAACGATGTCCATTGTGTAAACAGCAAAACATTTGCAGAATTAAAGGATGCAAGATATTAATATTGTCGTCGTGAGAAAAACTGTATCAAACTATAACTAGAATTGCTACTTTTTATTTACTGCCTACTCTTTTTTAAACGATGCCGAGATATTTGCAAAACTCCTGATCGCTGATGTCTGCGGTGGGGAGCGAACACGTTGTTACAACATGGGGATTCTTCATTTCGCCTGTCCGCCAACAGTGTTATTGAGCTATAGGCACTATCAGGATTCACCCATCAACGGCATTGATCTAGAGAACACAAACTAGCATTGAACAAAGCTAAGTTTAAGCTGTGGTATAAATCACAATTCGTCACCTTGCACGAATTGGTCATTAACACGTCTGAGAGGTAGGCGAGACGAAGGACTCGGATAGAGTGGTGGTGAACGCGTCAGCTCTCGGAAAGGGTTATAGCGTGTTCGGTCCTCACCGCAGTCACCAGTGGTCCGAAGTTTTGCAAATATCTCGGCATCATTGCAGTTATATGACTAAGGTTTTTATTGGAGGATGAACGTGATGTCTCATGTTGCTTAAATATCAATTAAAATTACCTTTGCTCATTTTTCCTTAACAGTCTCATAACCGTTTCTTACCACATGTTTTTCTTAATAATATTTTGCTAGCAAAGCTGTAATACGTATGTTTATTGTTAGTATATAATTATTGTTAGTAAACGAAAACAATAAAGAAATACAATGGAAAGATGAATGTTTTGAAAATAATTGGAAGTCCTCAAGTGGTAGACGGATCCACAGGCAAAATTCGATCGACGATGAATAAAAGGCAACAAGTCAAATGGACGAAGCACTTGAATCTTTAAAATATGTGGAATTGCGTCATGTGACTAATTTATAAACGTATTTACACATTTCCCATTCGCATAAGACCTTCGTTCCTAGTGAGTACAAAGAAGATTTTTTGAGCCACCTTGATGACCACGAATTGATTACATGAGAAGTAAATATGACTCGTAACGTCTTTGAGCAGTCGTATTCCATGCCTTTATTTGGACCTGAATCCTCGTCATTCCTGAGTATCAATCAAAACAGTCGAAGAAATCGACATTTTCACAACCGCATCGTGTCGCTTTTCTTCGCTGTTTTCGGAACTGGATATCTTCCATATTCCTATTTCTCAAATTCTGCTCCACGATTTGTTCCAAAGCGTTTGTTTTATTGCCAGTTAAGTTTAAAAAAACAAATCAGCTCAAAAAAACTTCGATATTTTACATCATACCGCCCATCCTAGCTTATTTCTTCTATCATCACACGATTCCGTCAATATAGTTCATTTATCCCCACAGTGCATCAAAAGATCGGCTTTCTATAAATCTCGCCATAATAATCGATATATCTGTGCATATGTTCACTGAATTACTCTTATTTAGCTGACGCGAGGTTGCTAGATACCTTCTTATCGTCGTTGTAGTCATTGCTCAATGGCTGGCGTTTCGTCCCTCGTGAACAATACACGGGTGGTCCAACAGCACGATAGCGAGGAAGGCGTGGTCGCCGAAACGTCAACCATTGAACAACGACAATAACAACAAAAAGAAGATCTGTACCAACCTTCCTTCAGCTAAATAAAGGCAGTTCCTAAAAACACGTAAATAAGTATAACCAACATACCTCAATGCATTCAGTTAAGGATAAAGGATAAAGCTCTCGGCGTTGATCAATCCCTGAGGGATGCGCCATGCATTTGACTTCATTAAGCATCGTTTGGAGATAATGGAATGCAAATCTGGCTTTTACAATGACTCGCGGTGGCCAGCCGATGTATCGAGGCAGTGCTACTGTCTTCCCAGACAAGTCTGGTACCAATTTGGTCACCCTGGAGGGATGGAAGGCTTGGTGGGCCACGGGTGCGGGGATCGATTCGACTGTTGAAGGGTTCCTTCGACCACTGCGTTACATGCACCCATGTATTCAGTTGTCCCGATGAACTCCATTCGATTCATTTTATGAGGTTTTGCTATTTCGTCCTTTTTCTTTCCTTTCTTTTTTTTATTTCTTCCTTTCTTTTTCTGCTCCCCTCACGCTTTGCTAAATAGCGCGCGACCATCTGAGCGCAGGTTGGCGACAACGCGATTTCACTTCTCTGACTCGTTCCTAGTGAGTACAAAGAAGATTTTTTGAGCCACCTTGATGACCACGAATTGATTACATGAGAAGTAAATATGACTCGTAACGTCTTTGAGCAGTCGTATTCCATGCCTTTATTTGGACCTGAATCCTCGTCATTCCTGAGTATCAATCAAAACAGTCGAAGAAATCGACATTTTCACAACCGCATCGTGTCGCTTTTCTTCGCTGTTTTCGGAACTGGATATCTTCCATATTCCTATTTCTCAAATTCTGCTCCACGATTTGTTCCAAAGCGTTTGTTTTATTGCCAGTTAAGTTTAAAAAAACAAATCAGCTCAAAAAAACTTCGATATTTTACATCATACCGCCCATCCTAGCTTATTTCTTCTATCATCACACGATTCCGTCAATATAGTTCATTTATCCCCACAGTGCATCAAAAGATCGGCTTTCTATAAATCTCGCCATAATAATCGATATATCTGTGCATATGTTCACTGAATTACTCTTATTTAGCTGACGCGAGGTTGCTAGATACCTTCTTATCGTCGTTGTAGTCATTGCTCAATGGCTGGCGTTTCGTCCCTCGTGAACAATACACGGGTGGTCCAACAGCACGATAGCGAGGAAGGCGTGGTCGCCGAAACGTCAACCATTGAACAACGACAATAACAACAAAAAGAAGATCTGTACCAACCTTCCTTCAGCTAAATAAAGGCAGTTCCTAAAAACACGTAAATAAGTATAACCAACATACCTCAATGCATTCAGTTAAGGATAAAGGATAAAGCTCTCGGCGTTGATCAATCCCTGAGGGATGCGCCATGCATTTGACTTCATTAAGCATCGTTTGGAGATAATGGAATGCAAATCTGGCTTTTACAATGACTCGCGGTGGCCAGCCGATGTATCGAGGCAGTGCTACTGTCTTCCCAGACAAGTCTGGTACCAATTTGGTCACCCTGGAGGGATGGAAGGCTTGGTGGGCCACGGGTGCGGGGATCGATTCGACTGTTGAAGGGTTCCTTCGACCACTGCGTTACATGCACCCATGTATTCAGTTGTCCCGATGAACTCCATTCGATTCATTTTATGAGGTTTTGCTATTTCGTCCTTTTTCTTTCCTTTCTTTTTTTTATTTCTTCCTTTCTTTTTCTGCTCCCCTCACGCTTTGCTAAATAGCGCGCAACCATCTGAGCGCAGGTTGGCGACAACGCGATTTCACTTCTCTGAGCTCTGACGTCGTTGCCCTCTGAGCTCTGTGTGACCCGAGGATCGGCAGCGATCACGAAATTTGCTGCCCGTCACGCCATGACATCGAATTTGGACCATTGGGACGAGTGCGTCTGTAATCGCAACTTTCCAGCAACCATTATTTTTCGGACGATTTAGCCATTTTTTCGTTCAAAATGTTGGTAAAAGCTCTAAACATCCCAAAAGTTATCGTTATCGGTGGGTATTCGATATATATCTGTATCCTTCACTGGCAGCGTCTGGTTACCATATAAATAGGTCATCTGTCAGTTAGCAGAGTTGAAAATAATATTGGTTGTTGGCTGCGAGCAACCCGGTTCTTCTAGATCTCTTCCACTAATCCGAAGTGTAGGATCCAGGTAGCGCAGTGGTTGTGATTTCGGTTATTATGCAGTGGGGCCAAGCTACTCATTCGCCTGCTCGATTCTGCACCGGGTCCACTGATACTCTCATTCCTCCGGGATGGGGAAATTGGCACCGCACCTAGGAGAAGCGCAATCCCTCTAATCCACTTATCCTAAAAACACGTAAATAAGTATAACCAACATACCTCAATGCATTCAGTTAAGGATAAAGGATAAAGCTCTCGGCGTTGATCAATCCCTGAGGGATGCGCCATGCATTTGACTTCATTAAGCATCGTTTGGAGATAATGGAATGCAAATCTGGCTTTTACAATGACTCGCGGTGGCCAGCCGATGTATCGAGGCAGTGCTACTGTCTTCCCAGACAAGTCTGGTACCCATTTGCCCACCCTGGAGGGATGGAAGGCTTGGTGGGCCACGGGTGCGGGGATCGATTCGACTGTTGAAGGGTTCCTTCGACCACTGCGTTACATGCACCCATGTATTCAGTTGTCCCGATGAACTCCATTCGATTCATTTTATGAGGTTTTGCTATTTCGTCCTTTTTCTTTCCTTTCTTTTTTTTATTTCTTCCTTTCTTTTTCTGCTCCCCTCACGCTTTGCTAAATAGCGCGCAACCATCTGAGCGCAGGTTGGCGACAACGCGATTTCACTTCTCTGAGCTCTGACGTCGTTGCCCTCTGAGCTCTGTGTGACCCGAGGATCGGCAGCGATCACGAAATTTGCTGCCCGTCACGCCATGACATCGAATTTGGACCATTGGGACGAGTGCGTCTGTAATCGCAACTTTCCAGCAACCATTATTTTTCGGACGATTTAGCCATTTTTTCGTTCAAAATGTTGGTAAAAGCTCTAAACATCCCAAAAGTTATCGTTATCGGTGGGTATTCGATATATATCTGTATCCTTCACTGGCAGCGTCTGGTTACCATATAAATAGGTCATCTGTCAGTTAGCAGAGTTGAAAATAATATTGGTTGTTGGCTGCGAGCAACCCGGTTCTTCTAGATCTCTTCCACTAATCCGAAGTGTAGGATCCAGGTAGCGCAGTGGTTGTGATTTCGGTTATTATGCAGTGGGGCCAAGCTACTCATTCGCCTGCTCGATTCTGCACCGGGTCCACTGATACTCTCATTCCTCCGGGATGGGGAAATTGGCACCGCACCTAGGAGAAGCGCAATCCCTCTAATCCACTTAGGAGTACTCTAGCACCGCTATCCCAGAATTCCATACAGAATCAACACTACCAGTATCTAGGGCAAAGACGAGGAAGAAAATCGTCATGCAGCAGCGGAAGCCAAATGTGAAAAAAATTCAAAGACATTCGTGGATAGTCGATGCGAAGAAACGAATCCGGTGCAAGGATTTCAGGGTACGCTCTTTCCTGGTATTCAGTGCATGTGATCTTAGGTCATGCATTAATAGAAGCAATAATAATAATCTGGAGCATAAATGAATGGTTACGACAGGATAATTTTTAAACTTTCTCTTTATTGTCAAGGTCAGTTGTGATATGCATAGAGTTGGACTTCTTAATAGATTTCATAGAAAAACGATGGTTGTCTCAGGGTTCTGCCTTCCATAAATGAGTTCGTTACCAACCTGGCACAGCTGTGTGATGATAGTAGTTGGACTGTCTTGGCCGTGAGAGAAAGATCTCCTATACACATGAAATAGATCCGATTTTATTGCACTACTATGATCTCGTGCACCTGTTGAAGTAGAAGAAAAGCGTTAAAGTGTTCATTGTTTATCAATTCATTAAGGATTCCATTTTGCATTTACTCCACTGGCCATACAATGACTTGAGGATATCTAGCATTGTATCAAGTCTTTTATCGAGCTTTTTATCGTTTGAAATAAGTGTGGATAAGTCTGCCACCATTTTGACTTCTTCGGAGCTATGAAAGGCTGGTGTTGGTTAGGGCAGCGAGGTCGAAAGGAGGAGCATGTGAGTAATGTATTGTACATTGCAAGTATTGCAAGACATCCCACGCACTGCTATACACAAACCTTTTTTGTTTCACTGCATAAGTAATCTACAGGCTATACATTCGGTCATGTCCGTCGGAGGCGCATCCCTTTTCGGTTATGAAGAGAAGTCGTCACATTTGGGTTGGATGAGCGCAGTTGCGTGTCCTCGTTGCCTGCTGACCCAATGCGATGTTTCGATGAAGCCCCTAGCCGTCAGCGATCGAAAGGAACAGGCCGTTGACGCGATTTACTTCCAGTCTCTCTTTTGTCAAACAGTCGTGACTCGCTCCCAGCCCGGTAGATGAGGTCGATGGATGTCGCCAAAGTAGGACACGGAAGTCGTCCAGTTACGGCTCGAATTTCTTCTTGTGTTCTATTAACGGCATTACCATCGATACTCAGAACTAACTAAAGCATATGGTTGTCAATATATTGAAATAAATGCTCCAATACTTCAATAAGCGGCGAAATAAATGAGTAGGAGATTCTATTGGTATTGCCTCAGTAATTGAGTTACAAGCACGTTTTCTTAGAAAGTGCTTGGGTTAATTATTTTGCTCATATCACTTTTTGTTTTCAAACCGCCCTTTTTTTCCGTTTCCATTGATAAGGTCTTCTTCCAACATGACGTGAACACAGCATAACTCTCAAAAATGGTCACTGTTCGAATTAGATTTACATTCATGACAAAGTTATGTGTGCACACATCCACTTATTTTTTAGATTTTCCTGTCGACGATGTCTTAAAAGCAATACGAAAGGCTTATGAAGCATCCACATCAAACACTCTCAGGTCTTATTAATAGTTGCAACTATTGAAAGCAGAAAATAAAATTATACAATGGCCTCATTCTTAGCGGAACCTCATTAGGATTTCGTCCTTTTCTCGTTATGGAATGTCGAAGGATTATTGAGAAGGTTCGTAGAAAGGAGAACCCATATACCAGTGCTCAAGCAAAGATTTTCTCATAGATCAATTTCTTGATCAAAGGAGAACCAAAAAAATGTAGACGGAGGATTTTGGCAATTATAAATAATGCATGAAAATTGGAATTGTTATCCTTGATTCGTTTGGACTTTTCTAAGCTACGTGGCAGTTCTGGCTATTCTTCCTGGTCATGATAGTTTCCCTTGATTTATTCTCTGTTTTAAGCTGCGCCTAAAAATCCTTAAATGAATCGAAATAACAAGTAATCAGAAATGCTTTCGAACATACGGATGATCCACTCCATACCTGCAAATGTTCCCTTATTTGCTCAAATTTTTTTATTTTTAATTTATTTTTCACCTAGTTATAAAAAATTTGATGATATCCATACATTTCTAGTTAAAAGGGGTTTTTAATTTCGTAGTAACTTAGATTTACCACTTAACTATCAGGTTGTAAGAATATTAATTGGTAAAAACTAGGAATAGTAAAATTCGTCGAAGAGGTGAACATAACGAAATACGCCAGAATGTCAACTATTTCTAGATGAAAGCGATATTGCTGAGTCGCTTATTTATTAAGATCTGATTTTTAAAATCTTAGTGGTCCATTTGGAGTCCGGCGTTTCTGACAGGAAACTAAAGTCGCATGATGATAAATCTCCCTCTAATCCACAAGGGCTGCGACTGCCTGTGGTGATGACGAGATGGGGCTGACTTTAGTCAGGCTGACCTCAAGTCTCCAGGGAACCACAATGGCTTATTACCAGCAAGCCTCCAATAAATGATGATTATTCTGGGGCCGGCACAACCAGTGAGGACGGGCCGTTTAAGTGTCAAGTAGCCCATTTTTGACGCGTATAACTGCTAATATCCATGATCACTTACTACATTGATTTTTGCAGAACATATAGGAGAGTTCTTTGACCTTAGATATATTCCTTACTGATTACAGTGTTTTGTTCAAAATCAACAAGAGTGAAAAATTTTTTGATGAGATAGCGAAACATGGAGTAATGGAAAATTTGAACGATCTCACACGTAGGATGAATGAATGACAGAGCCGATTATTGAATGTTATGCTCGTATGCATATCTTTTGAAAAAAGCACTGCTTAGGTAGGTTACTTAATTCGAGCATTGCTTCACTGGATTGGACTCGATACGATCACGATCGGAACGAAGAGCAAACGTAGTCAATAAACTTGGATCAATCTGGCTCCGAGGGAAGCGAGGGCACCGAAACGTTAGCCGAATAATGTTTTCTTTTTAACGAGTTCGTTTCAGCATCACATCACAAAGAAAAGAATACGTATGCAAGGTTTTCTCAATACGCTGTCAAAATTTCGAAATACGCATCGTCGCCCAGAAGCAATGCTTGCTTGGTACCTAATGCCCAACTTTTGGAACAGGAAGTACAACCACAAGGATACTGAACGAAACAGTGAACTGAAGGTTGGCTTAGAAGACGCGATTAGCTTTGATGGAGGTTCACGTGCTATCCACCACACCAACTGATGCGCTCGTTTTGCCTTTCTCTCTGCCATGTTTTTACTTGCTATTGTCATTGCTATTAGCATTCTCCCATCGGCGGGAGTGATTTGAAAAGCATTAATTGACATTGGACCCAGTTATGTTTAAACTGCAAAATCACCTTGTTCTAACTCTTATTTTATCGCTTATCCTTTCCCATGGCATGGCATTATGGTAAATGCAGCTTGCGGTTGTATTTCACATAGTATCTTGCCATGAAGAAAAACAGTTAATAAAAGAGCATTTCCAGACTGTGTCGCTGCTTCCCCTACGGTACGACATGATTGAATGTCGCGCGTAATGTGAACCTTACCGCACCTGCTAATGACCGCATGGCCGACTCATGCAACTCTTGCAGCTGTTTTCTCCGACATTGGGCGCGCACGGGGCCGACGACCCCATTTCCATGCCGCCCGCCAGGAAGTAAAGGACGAGGGAATTGTCAGCATAGCTTGTTCATTCTACTATCCCTTATCCTCACAATGCAACATCGTCATTTTATGGCTCTGTTTCCATAAGGTTTCGGGTTCCATTTGAATTCTTTGTTTTCACCCAGATGACCTATCGTCTTCGAGCGGTACGGCTTCGGGGTGCCGTCAGAACGTTAAGGCATTTTGCTCACTGTAGTTATATCGGTGCCTTTAGATGGCTGGCGGGCGAAGATACTTTGAAACTTGTCTCGCCTCTTCTCTTATCTATGGTCGTACTGACTATGTGTCGACTGTACCCGTTCAACGACGCAGCGGTAATGATAGAGGCCTGAGGACCTAGGAGAAAACATGACCTGTGCAAAAACGCTTGTACTTTTCTTCTTTATAAATGAAACAGAAAAAGTGTTGGTGAACTAGATGAATTTAGCCTGCCAATAAGGCTTTTTCGTTCAAGGCTTATATCTTGCTCATTGTTAATGTCTTACTGCCTCTTATACCTACCTCGGTTAGTTCTCTTTTTGAGGGGAAGAATTCCCAGCCTTTAACTTACATAACTGGAAAGTCATAGTTACAGAAGATTGTTAAGTTAAATGCTCAAAAACACATTTAGCTCGGCCAGTCATTCACTAGTCACCAATTCATTCCGCCATTTCTTCTCTTTTTTTAATTTCCTTCTTGTTTTTGCTTTTTTTCCTCTTTTTATCTTTCTGTTTCTTTCTCCTACATCAAAATGTTTACCTCTTATGTCTTTTTCTTGTTGAAGGTCATTTATGAAGTTTTAAAAGTTGCTAGTTTTACCTGACCCCATATCTACCCCTGAAGTCTTCCTTAAGAACTGAGAGGGTAATGAGGACAACGTTCGTTGACTAATTTCGCTGGGATACGACGCATAGTTGCATTTCATTTATGAATTCTCTAAGGTTTGTGGATCGCTCGGATTCAGTATTCGACAGCGATTTTCGACGGTCGGTGTGAAGATAAGTTAACTAAGACCGTAGGTCCACTTATCGACGCGAGTGCAACTGATCTCCATCCTATTACTCTTCGTCCTTGGTCAACTATCTGTTTTCCAATTCCGTTGTTCATGATGGTTTTAAAAGATAAACATGCACTAGGAACTTTCTTGGTGAATTTTTTAAAAAACCTGTTTACAGACTTGGAAGACTTCGCCTAGCGTGACCAGAATGAGTGGATGACCGCTCGAAGATGTTTTCATTTCGGTGGTATTTGCCAGTCGTTGTCTTCAGTGCCGCAGTCGGCGACTGCGGGCTATTTTGTGGGCACACGCTGCGACTAAGGGAGCGCGTAGCGTCGAATCGCGGTCAAGCGTTTACGGCGACGACGACAACTACAACATTCGCCAACGTCTTTTGCCCATAGCGTCCTGTTTTTGTTCCGAACTTTTCGGCTAAGGAAAACACTCGTCACTCAGGCGATAACCGTGTCAAGCGCGTTTTCAACCATCGTTACCAACAACGGCCGACATACGAATTTTTCGTTTTCACTTGAGCGGCCTACAGGCAGAGAATGTTCACGACGGTGATGCATCGCTCAACTCCGTATACAAAGGCGATTTGGAGAACCACTTATGATCGTCTTCTTCAAAAGGGTTAAAGAATGACTAATGGGTTCAGCCTTATAATAAGTATAACTTTCTTTAAGGGTAATTGCTGATAATGCCGATAGAACAGAAACCGGCTGAGAGGAAGGCAAAGCAATGGCGTCGGCTGGTGTGGCGGATAGCAATTAAGCGCGCTGTAACGGCAATCCTGGGTTCAAAGCCTAAGCGACGTTCTGAGTGTTTTTCACATTTAAACATCCTTGTGTGGCGGCGATGATGTGAGGGTTCGTGAAGAATGTTCTCTATACTTTGTCTCCGTAGTTCCCATCGCACTGTGCCGTGAAAAATGAATGGGTAGTAAATGAGTGTAAGGCCCTACTTTACTAGTTGAATGGTTTTTTTAAGAATTGTATGATCGTCTAATGACCGAATTCACTGTTCTCTTTGTGATTAAACATAACGACAACTACAACATTCGCCAACGTCTTTTGCCCATAGCGTCCTGTTTTTGTTCCGAACTTTTCGGCTAAGGAAAACACTCGTCACTCAGGCGATAACCGTGTCAAGCGCGTTTTCAACCATCGTTACCAACAACGGCCGACATACGAATTTTTCGTTTTCACTTGAGCGGCCTACAGGCAGAGAATGTTCACGACGGTGATGCATCGCTCAACTCCGTATACAAAGGCGATTTGGAGAACCACTTATGATCGTCTTCTTCAAAAGGGTTAAAGAATGACTAATGGGTTCAGCCTTATAATAAGTATAACTTTCTTTAAGGGTAATTGCTGATAATGCCGATAGAACAGAAACCGGCTGAGAGGAAGGCAAAGCAATGGCGTCGGCTGGTGTGGCGGATAGCAATTAAGCGCGCTGTAACGGCAATCCTGGGTTCAAAGCCTAAGCGACGTTCTGAGTGTTTTTCACATTTAAACATCCTTGTGTGGCGGCGATGATGTGAGGGTTCGTGAAGAATGTTCTCTATACTTTGTCTCCGTAGTTCCCATCGCACTGTGCCGTGAAAAATGAATGGGTAGTAAATGAGTGTAAGGCCCTACTTTACTAGTTGAATGGTTTTTTAAAGAATTGTATGATCGTCTAGTGACCGAATTCACTGTTCTCTTTGTGATTAAACATGAGGTTGTTATTTTATTCTTTATCCACGACAAGTTCACATTTCGGCGGACTTCCCCTTCTTCAATCCCTGGAGAGGTCAACTTGACCCGGCCAAATACCTCCATAATCAAGCATAGAAAATACTAAGCCACGGTTTCAGTCACACTGAATCCAAAATAGCTTCTTTGGACACTCACCGTTTTTTGTAAGTCTTCCAATGAGGATGTCAAGTGAGACCAACTGCAGAAAATTCACTTGGAAGCGCAGTGTGCCTCTCACTTTAAAATATCAGTCGTAAATACTGTACGAGATCCTGGCACTTCTACACGACCGAATGTTATATGCTAAGTGATATGCTGCTAGTTTTGCAGCATCTTCTGTATGAAGTTCTGCGGCAGCAGAACCCGTTACTAGATGGACACTGTAGCGAACGTTCGAGGCACTATAGATCAGGAGATTTATAGCTAGGCAACCAGGTTTCTATCAGAAAGCAAGTGATAGCAATGCGATCCTCATCGCCGCAGTGAAAATGCAAACCATTTAGGAGAGAGGGGCATTTGGTCGTAATCAACATGGAGTACCAATAGTGAAATTGCTTTAATTTTAGCGCGAGGTGGAAGAAAGTGTTTTAAAAGTTTGTTTGGATATTACGATCGAACACACCTTTCTCATCGATCGTAACCCTAACAACTCAAGTAATAATTTTGTTCAGTAGTTTGTCTATCTTATATATTCAGCACTGATCAATAGTTCATGCCAGCAGAACTAATGAGAATCACAACGTCAAGGCAAACATAGCAGCTGAGGAAGACATCAGTGTGCTGTCCCATAATTCTGGCGCCAATAAGTGTTGAATTGAATGTTGAATTGAATGTTGAATTGAAACCCTTGGTAGGTAATTTGCTGGACGTTCACTGTTCGCATGACTGTTGTGTGAACAGCTTAGGGACTATGTGTTTCGCTCAGCCGGCGTTCGTTCTGACGATGAACGTTATCTGTTGTCTCGCATCTCTAGTTGATTTGCGGTTCACTGATCTCGACCTCAATATCCAGATTCTTGAAAGGCTTTCCCCCACCCCCAGGAAGCTGGGTCGCTCTTATGTGGATTGCATCATCTTTTCCCGTTTTGTGCTTCTGCTTCATTCGTTCACTCGTCCTTTATTTTATTTCCTTCGGTTTTTTCTTTATTCTTTCTTTTTTTTCATCCAAAAACCATGCTAATGAGGTGTGATAGTCTTTACGGAGATTCAGGGTAAAAGCTTCCCAAGATAGTAGACGTAGTCGTTTCATTAAAAACTTTCTAACCACCTCAAGATTACAATTATCAAGGCATTTCAAGTTTCAGAGTCGTTTTCCTTGCATTCAGTCTTGTACATTTTTAGAAACAGGCCATTCTTAACGACCAGACTTTTTATTGACATCACATACATTTTGAAGGAGAAGAGTACCAAATTTTTTCATTTTTTTTATTGATCTTGCGTTGAATACTCGTTCACGAAGGCTCCAATTACCCTATTAACGTACTGATTTCTTAGTGAATTTTAGAATTTCTTTTAAGCTTATGGTTCTCCTTGTAAGAGGAAATCTGTCAACATCGTGACTCTTTCTGAGCTTTTTGGACATTCTAAAATCTCAAGAATCAGGAAATGTAATCCGATCACATACGGATGGCTCGTAGACGAAAAATGGGGTCAAGCTTATCTCTCTTTCTTACGAGCTGAATAGAAAAAGTTTGCTGTTCGCTATATAAGAAGAACGTTACTGCACTTTTTTCGAGGAGAAGATCAAGTCTTTATTAGAACCAATGTTCCAATATTTAAGTTTTATGGAATAAAAAGTATGACCGCATTCTGAATAGTAGGTCGTCGTGCCCTTTTACGATGTCGCCATAGGTCGAGCAGTGCGACGTCGCGAGGTGTCGCGCAGCGAGTGAAAGTTCTCCGAGGGGTGATGCAGCCAGCCGGCCAGCCGACCGACCGACAGACCGACCAGCCTTAATAGCTCTCCTCGTTTGCCCGTTTTGGGTCAGCTCAGGTCACCCGAATGTCGTCAGTAGCTACACTTCCAGTCTTCCGCTTCGGGATCCCGCATTCATGTGAATGACCAACGACTGAGGACCTATGGTACGCATTCAGCTGGAGGCTTCTATATGGTTCTCCTGCAGCTCTCAACTATTTATTCTTTATTTTACCGTATTCTTGAACTATTTGTGCATGTTTATTTCATTCTTCGTTGCCACAAATGCATTTACTCATTCGTTCGTGTTTTCCTCTATTTTTTATTCTTTTATTTTGTCGCCCATTTTGACAATATCTTGCCTTGTCCTGTTCATCGTATTTTTGACTGGCTTTTTAGCTTCTATCCGTAGTCAAACGCTTGAATTTTTTCTATCCGTAGGAGCGTAGAATAAGTTGAAATTGAAAAAGGGAAAGCGATGCATTCGGAAATCAAGTCTGTTAACCCAAGCGAACATCGCTTCAGGTTTTGGTGTCAGTTTTCAGCTACACCTCTGGATGAAGCTCGGTTCCCAGGCACCTCAGTTCGTTTTTCGCACAGATATTCTACAATAGATGTTTTCTGTTCCAAACACCTATGGTACGCATTCAGCTGGAGGCTTCTATATGGTTCTCCTGCTTAGAAAGTTTTCCCTCGCTCAACTATTCTTAAGCTCTCAACTATTTATTCTTTATTATACCGTATTCTTGAACTATTTGTGCATGTTTATTTCATTCTTCGTTGCCACAAATGCATTTACTCATTCGTTCGTGTTTTCCTCTATTTTTTATTCTTTTATTTTGTCGCCCATTTTGACAATATCTTGCCTTGTCCTGTTCATCGTATTTTTGACTGGCTTTTTAGCTTCTATCCGTAGTCAAACGCTTGAATTTTTTCTATCCGTAGGAGCGTAGAATAAGTTGAAATTGAAAAAGGGAAAGCGATGCATTCGGAAATCAAGTCTGTTAACCCAAGCGAACATCGCTTCAGGTTTTGGTGTCAGTTTTCAGCTACACCTCTGGATGAAGCTCGGTTCCCAGGCACCTCAGTTCGTTTTTCGCACAGATATTCTACAATAGATGTTTTCTGTTCCAAACAGAACCTTATCACCGTTACCTACTGTTTTCGGTCGTTGGTGGTGACTGCAATCACTGGCGAAGTCGTCGTCGACGATGGCGACGACTCCTTGCTTGCGTCGTCGTCGACGAGTCGCTTCATCGCATTCGACATCTCCAACATGAGAAACAGTGCATTGGGGTCGTCGGATCTGAAAGGATATTTTCATAAGGTTTAAAGTCACGCAAACCCTCACAGTAGCGCTGTTTCGGTTGTCGTCCGTAATCGCATAAGCCTTCTTAGAAACACTGATTCTGCTCTTGACCACGTATGTCTTTCGCTAGCCATTTTGTACATAACCACACCACCTATCTCATAAATTCGTCTTAAATGAACAGATTATGATTTTGCTTTCAATGCAAAAATCCTGGGTTGCTCACCACAGTCGGAATTGGGAACAAATTCTGTTGAAAAATGAACACCTTCTGAGTATTTTCCGATTTTTGTCTTTCTTTTTGTATGCGTTGATCGTTCAGATCACTTTTTAAAGCATTTTCTATTCGTTTTTTTTTGATGAGCACACACGATGTTAATACTATACTCTTCGTTCCGAAAAGCTGACGTTTCGGCGGATTTCGCATTTTTCAGAGTCTGCAAGGATGAAGTTAAGAGCAATCTAGTCAGCCAAATAAGAGAAAGTCAGTCTGCGGAATCACTGCAAAATGCCTTTTTTGTATTCGGTCTAAACATCTGAAGAAACAGTTTTAGAAGAGTATTCATATGAAAATCACGCACAGATATTTTTACAGATGTTTCGTCATGTTCATAAAAAAATTGTTATCATCACTGCTACTGTAACTGAAGTTCTGGTTTCCTTTGAGTCTTGCACGCTTTTCTCTCTACTTCATTCAACTTGAATTCTGCAAAAGAAGTTTTTCTTTTAGTTTTTGCTAATATTTTGGAGAATTCTCGTTGAAAATGTTGTTGTTTTTCGCATTCTTGATGATGTTCGAAGGCCAGCATTTTGTCTTTAGCTGCCCTTCCGGCAGCCATTATTAGCCGCCGATAATGAGGGGTTCGTCGACGTTGAACTGTTACGGGCGTCCCGAGCGGCACGTGGGTGCACGTAACTCGCAAAGCCTGCGCTTACGAGATTGTCCTAGTTTTCCGACATCTGCACCAGATTTCACCATTACTGAAAGCGATTCAAAGTCTTTATAAAAACATCCATAAATGTAAAACGTAAAAGCATCCGGCTTTGGTCAATCTCTTAGCAATGCGATATGAGCAATTGACTCGAAAAGGTATCGCAGCGATGACTGCATCTTTATCCTGTAGACACAGACCTATACAGGCCTACCGATATGTTTGTAACCTTCCACTGAAGTCTGATAGCATTTCACGAGCTGAAGATAATGAAAGATTGGTTTGCACAGGGTGCAGAATTGAACCAAGAACTCTGTTTTTAAGGAAATCTATAACCATTGCGCTCTCTGCTTAATAGATGTTTTCTGAAAAAAATACTAAAAATAACAATAGGAAAAATAGGAAAAGTAGTAGCGTTTACTGTATTTTAAATGGGGAAGACTTTATTGAGGAAGCCAATTTTAGGAGATATTCAATTTAACTGGTACGTTCTTGGTTTGATAATATTACATTGGGCAGCGTTTAGCTCAATGGTTAGGGGTGGCCTGCAACACACATGGGTTCGACCCCATGCCCCGGCTCACCGAGCCTTCCATCCCTCTTAGTCAGCAAATTGATGCCATACTTGTCTGGGAGGATGGCGCTATTGACTCGATACATCGGCAGTGCTTCTAATATTGCAGTCATTCTATAGACCAAATAAACATTGAATGCCCTCTAACCATGCTTAGTGAAGTCGAATCCATGGTGCGCCCTCAAGGATTGACTAACGCAGAGGACATAGCCCTCTATCCTTCTAACATTACAGTTTCATGAAACCTTTGACATAACATAGGCAAACTCCAAGCTCGTTACAATAGACGACTGCTGGTTCTCATGAATAAGGTATGGCCTGCCACCATGTGATTAGATTACTTAAAGAACCACCCTTGCTTTGTTATTAGCTGAGCTTCAGGATGAAACATCGATAGGTAACGTTGATCGCAATCTACCTATCCAAACACTTTCATAATAGAGCAAAGAAAACGCTAAACCATTAGCACTTAGCATTTTCTCTGTTTGGTTATGGAAGCGTTTGGCTGGGTAGCTTGCGGTCAACTTGACCTTCACAGGCTCTCAGAAAGTACATCGACACGTCAGCTTGTTCGTGAATTCAAATAACACCTCGTTTTTTTAAAACAAGAATATAAAAAATTGTTTTATCAATGCAAAGGTTAATAAAAAGTCGGTTGTAGGAGTCCCAATAGGAATCGGAATGATAGGGGAGATTAGACATGAAGAGTAAAGGGTTCCAGAAAACGTAAACGCGAGTCCTGAACAAGTTTCACAGCTATTTAGAGCCTTAGACTTAAGAGCATCCAGCTAATTTAGAAAACTCTAAGTTAGTGGAGGATTTTTTTGGGCTTTAAATTGACACGAGTTCCTTTTCAAATAAAATAGTTCATTAGGATAGCAACTCTATTCGTGTTTGAATCTTCATTGATTTGAATATTGCACTTCTTCAAGGTGCTTTTTATCTAAAAAAAAAAAGATGGACGAAACGATTTAAGAAGTTTCCCTTTTTTGTCAAATCATATACTTTACATTATTTTCTGTATTATCAATTAGCTAGATTTTTAGCGGTTATTTTTGCCCTCTCGAGTCTTACTTCTGTTCTTTAATCTACTTTGATCCATGGAGTTTGCATAGTCAGGAGATATAAATCTTTGACAATCTTTTGCAATTATTCGACCATTTTTTGATGATTTTTGTAATTTTCTTTCTCGTTCTTTTTTCACATTCACTTAATTTCTTAAGGAAAATAAGAAAAGAATTTCCTACAGCTGTGTGAATGTTCTCGTTAGTTCAACCTGATCACCATGTCGGACCAGGTCGGCCATTCGCCGGCGTTCAAGACGACCATGACGACCCAAATTATCGCAATTTGTTTGACGCTTTCTCATTTGCTGCCAAAGAAGGCTTTTAAAAAATGCCGAAACACAAAACTGTAAGGAAAAAATCTAAACAGTATAAAATAGAGAGCTGAATGCACAGCACCTTCTTCACTTTTGAGTGAGGAAAATGATAGATCGGGAAGCAAAAACGAAAACAAATGGAATAATTATGGTTACTTGTGCAGTTCGAATCCCACTTACGTCTTCCCTTCAAACTGATAAAGTGAAAGGAACATTTACAGAAAGAAATCTGTCTTGACCGTCAAATGTCTCGCAAAAATCAGTTGTGGTTGTTGGATTTTAGATGTTGGATTAAATTGATGTTTTTTCCTAAAACCACTCACTACAATACCATCCACATTTTTTTGAGCTCTTCCTGGAAAAAAAAATTTCGCAATGGTCGAAAACATTTTTATAAAAAGCCTTTTACGACCTTGAAAAAACTCAATGTGTTTTTTCTTTTGAAGTTCTTAGGTTTTTTAAATTATGAAACGTGTCGTATTCTCAATTTATTAAAATTTTCAGGCTTTTATATGAAAAAACATGAATGTTTATAGTTTCTATTTATTCGCTTCTAACAGGTGTCGTATGAGATCTGGTAGCCTTATGGTATTAATACCGTTCAATAAGCACCTTGTCGAGTTCCGACTCTATTCCTGGCCAACCAAGCTCCTCATTTTCCCGGATAAGATAATTGCCATTGGATTCGCCTTGATCAACTGATTCCCTGAAGAATGCACAGAATGGCAGCAACTTACAATGACGACCTGGAAACACTTTAGTTAACTAGCAATCAGCGAAATTTAGGAGGCCAAAAATCCTCGAGTAGTAAACGAATCTAGATGCGCACCCGAAGACTTTGTAGACGAAGAATATGAAGAAACCAATAAAATGGAAGAACACCAACAAATCCAACAAATTTTTAATCTCACGTACTAGGGTAGTCATTGATAGGCGCGTACCTCACTAAATAAGAAGTGCCTTACAAATCGTTCGACATCATGCACTGGACTAACCCAACCCATTATTTCTTCGGGTCAGCAAGTTTGTGCTGAAATTATTTAGAGGATAAAAACACTGATTCGTTAAGTTGCTGGGCTAACACAATTCGTTATATGGGGCAATTATGGATTCGGTTGTTTTTGCGGGATTGCAAACTGCGTCAAATCCACAGCGCATCGCTAAAGAAATGACCAACGACGATGCCTTTACGCTTCACTGGTGTTATTTGGCAAGCCTCTTCGATGGAGTTCGAAGGAATCCCTGCCGAAGCGTATTCCATGGCGTCCGTTGAGCCACATTTTGCCCCTATCTATAGCAAGCAGCTCTGCCACAATAAGGTTAAATAGCTGACGATTTTTCTAGAGCTGCAAAAATTCTGACGTTTGATTTGCTCTCAGGTGAGGTGGAACACTGGAGCATCAAGAGTAGGATGGATAAGATTTGGTTCCCCACACCTTAAATCTCGTCTCCTTATTTTTAAAAGTCGAGGCTAATGAAATGTCCGAAGCTAGTCAAAAGAACAGCTCCGAAATCCCTTCATTTTTGTTACTGCTCTGAGTGCTGTTGATGTTAAACTCTCGGCAGATCCTATTATGTCTCAGTGACACCTAATATAGAGGAAGTGCTGGCAAACACTCCACTAGATTAAGTAAATCCTAAAACATTTTCCAGTATTTTTTTAAAGTTTTAACAAGAAGTCTTTAAAGCATGAAAAATAGTAGCCAATGTGAATAAGAAACGAAAAAAGGAGTACTGAGGATACGGTTTTCCTTAATTCGTTCCGGTATTGGTGTAGCAATCCTGACGTCAAGTCGGGGGCTTGAGAATCCCAGAATTATGTGACATAGCAAAGAGTGATTCTGGTGTATTCGTGTTACGTGTGATATCGTTAGAATAAAGTTTCAAAAATTATGAATGATATATCATCGCGCAACCTCGTGGGATATCAAAGATATATATATGTATATATATACACATATATATACATATATATATATACATATATATACATATATATACATATATACATGTATATACATATATATACATATATATACATATACATATATATATCGTATATATATATATATGGGATATATCATATCAATTATTATCAACCTCGTGTAAGCTTATCAAAGAAAGAATACATATGAATGATATATTTTATTCCCACGGATGATAAGTTTTTTTTTTTCGCATACGTCAATGAGGAAACTGTGTAAAAGACTCTAACTAATCTACTCACTAAATAGTCGGTAAGATGTAATTATTATCAACCTCGTGTAAGCTTATCAAAGAAAGAATACATATGAATGATATATTTTATTCCCACGGATAGTTTTTTTTTTTTTCGCATACGTCAATGAGGAAACTGTGTAAAAGACTAACTAATCTACTCACTAAAAAGTCGGTAAGATGTAGATAAAGAAGGAGATCATCACCTTCATCATCTACCCATTCTCCAGTCAGTCATTGATACATTCAACAAGAAAAAAGTGATGAAACGTTGGGCACTGAACAATGATGGATGTGCCATGAAATCGACTCCAATATGTACCGTAGAGGTCACTGAGTACATATTTGGCCTACACAATAACTTGCGATAGCCTGCTGATGTATCAAATCAGTGTCACTCGCCTCCCAGAAAACTCCTGTACCGTTTTTCCGATGCCGAGAGACAGAACTCATAGTAGGCCTGGTATACGGGTTCTAACCAAGAATGATATATGCACTGCAAGTCACTTCTAACCACTGCGCTACACGCGCTACTATGTGCTAAGTTAGGTCCCAGCGAAATCTGCATTCGCCTCTATCGACTGCCATTGTTGCAAAGCAGTTTCTCACAGAAAGAATAAAAGGAGTAAAGCGACCTTTCGTGCTTTAAGTAGTCTTCAAATCTCATCTCATTTCAAACATAGAGAAAAACTTTAAAATTTGAACAAGTCAATAGAATGCTCTACTTCGTGAATGACTGCCAATTCCCCCCTGTTGTTTGAGATTTTTCAGTGTAAAACTCAGATATAAAGCAAAAGGTTTCTTTATTTTTGTTACTGTAGGTAAAAAGCAGTTTCGAAGTGAGTGCAACTAGGTCTTACGAAATCCCAGGATTCGTTGTCAGAAAAAACCATGGAATTGTAAATTGGAAGACAATCTCCTTTCAATCTCCATGACCTGGTAACTGCTCTGCCGATCGTGATCGCCTGGTAACGCCATGGTGATGTTTCTGGGGAAGGATTCCATGAGAAAAAGCTCTTACCGTATCATTCACATACTGTTTGAATGGAAAATGTGCTTTAATCCAGAGAATTCTTTACGGTGGTGGGCTAATCAAAAAGGCTTCAAGATTTCTGTCTGTGCTTAGCAAATTCAAACAGGGTTTTCGCTTTCTCAACGGCTGTTTTAATTTCTTTCCTCAGAATGAAGTATTTTTGCGTGAGATAACTGTTTCATGTTATCTGACATATTAAAATATGTTTGTTGGATGAAGAGTCCACTGCTGACTTCATTAATCCGTACACAGACGAGTTTACTGGAAACGTCGCCGATCTGTCCCAGCCCTCTCGTGTATAGTAGTATCGCGTTTTCTGCTTGTTTCTAGAAGTTTCTAGAAGTTTCATTTGTTTTTCTATTGTCCTACTTTACCATTTCTTATAATCTCTTCAAAATATTTTGGAAATCAACAATCATCTTTGATTTCAAAATTCTAAAGATTTTTCAGTGTATGGTAATCATGGAGCTGCTGCTAGGTCCGCAGCCGTTGGTACGACCAATGTTCAAACAACACACTCACATCGTGGACAACATGAATAGCGTCGAACAGTGTACAGACGACAGAGAACACGCGAAGAGTGTTGAAATTAATGAGGGTGCAGAATATGTAAGAAAAGATTATGTGGAAATAAAGTACGATCAATTGTTGGACGACACGTCGAAAAGTCCCACTTCCGGCGATGAATCGTCACGAATTCACGGGGGTAACTACAGAGCTGAATTAAAACGACCTGACTTGAAAGGTCGGATTTTTTTCATGCTTGATTGATTTCTTTTGGCAGTTTTAATTTTTTGTATATTGTTAAAATTATTAAATTACAACCCTAGATGGTTTGAGCGCTTGTGGAATCAGTGAAAGAACATTCTACAGAACCCTCTTCCATTCTCCCATAATGGAGATGATTCTGCTTAGCACAACGAATTCCGTAAAAATTCCTGTGACAAAGAACCAATATGTCGATAACCGACTTCATTTCAGGAAGTTTTCGATGTTCGATATGTGCGAAGGTGTTCTGCCACTCGTCGTCATTGTCAAGACATCGAATGCAGGCTCACTTCAAGAGCTACAAATGTACTCTTTGTCGTAAAGACATTACTAGTAAGTTAAGCAGAAGTGACAGTGGCCGTAATATTTAGGATAATTGTAAATATTTTGGTTACCATACTAAAATTCCTCGTCACACCCTATATTGAGCGAAATATACAATTTTTATATTTTTTCTTCTAATTTCCAAACATTGCAAGATTATTGAAAGTAATTGAGTTAGAGGCCACTTTATGGGGAATAACAAAGCGATTGGAGGTTCATTTTCTTTTTATCTTTAATCGTTTTTCCTAATATACTGACAATGGAGTGCGATGAAAGAGAGTTGGCTAGCGCAATTGTTAGTGACGTCGTCGATCAAAAATTGAGTGCGTTAGCTCAACTACCTCCCCAACGCTCTCTCCTAATTGACATGGAAACGCCTTAGCCCAGCGCTCTCAAAGAATGCAAGAAGAATAGACTCCACTGGAATTCTACGATATTCACAAAGAAGACGAAATCCTCAAGCAGCAGCCAAAACAACGCGCTAAAAGTTTGAAAACCTTCGTGGACAATGAATGCGAAGAACACGAATCGAATGCAGAAAGTGAGGGTAACCGCACAGTAGATGTGATAACAAGTCATGTAAAAGAAGTGCTGAACATTTCTCCTTTATTTCAGCATTGTTACAGTCAGTCGTTCACAGTAAAATTGCTCCTGTAAAATGTGAAACATAAAGGTTCATATATCTACCCCTCAGCAGCTACCGTAACCGCTGTCGAATTGCACGCGCTGTCCTCAATAGGGCTGCTGCCCGACCGTCCATTGATATTCTACTCGCCGAAGCGATCGGTGGCGCAGAATGCCTTATCATGGATGCTTGTTGTGTATATGAGTCGGCTATTAATATTCATTTCATTCGTAGGCTATTAATCATTTCCCTACATCTCGCTTGACCCAAATAGCCATCAAACGCTGATCGCCGTTAACCGGCCTGCTGTGATCGCCCGTTTCCACCACGACGTCGCTCTCGTTCGCACCCTCGTCCGTCGACGCATGTCTTCACCGTCGCCGACGACGTCCACGGCCGAGATTAGCCTCGTTTCGCCGACGATAACATGACTGCTGCGACCCCCATGCGAAAAGTAAAAGCGAGCTACTAGGTCAGCAACAACTGGAAATTGTGAAGCAATAGCGATGAATGTAAACAGTCCTCTTGGAAAGTTATATAGAAAGAAAGGACTGAGTTCGGGTGTTTCAACAGTTTTGCAAGTTGCTAGACGTTTTTTACTACCCAAAAAATCATTTGCAAGAATTTTATAGAAAGTTGTATTAAATAGGAATACAGTTACAACAGAGTATAATTACAGAATAAGTTCTCCTCATTATGAGCATTTTTAAACGTTTTCTAATAGAGTGTTACTCAGTAAAGTGGGATTTTGTTGGAAGGGTGGAAAAATTCCATGTCGGATTCTTAGAAGCGTAGAAGATTTCGAAGTGAAATTGGGAATTGGTAGTCGATTGCCTCAAATGCCTCTCAACATTCAGATATTAATCCTGCTCAATTGTTATGTTTCCTTTATCGTAACAATGGTTAGTTTCCTGATGAATAATGAGTGGCAAACGAACAAATTTTCAAGCGTTCTAAAAGAACTTACTCATTCAGTATTTATGGACTCAGCCGATATAACAGACCGCTTTTTTTTTTACACCACTTCTTCCTACAGTAGGAAACTCGTCCCACAAAGGAACTCACAAAGAAAAAAGTGCTTGTATCGGCTTCGGTTTTCATTGAAAAAATCCTTGAGTGGCAGAGACAGCTGTATCAACAGAATGTTAGCCAGATAGTAGGGGAGGAGAGAGTGATTGAACGGAATGACCGAGTCAGAACGCTAGGCTAGGTCCGCAGCCGTTGGTACGACCAATGTTCAAACAACACACTCACATCGTGGACAACATGAATAGCGTCGAACAGTGTACAGACGACAGAGAACACGCGAAGAGTGTTGAAATTAATGAGGGTGCAGAATATGTAAGAAAAGATTATGTGGAAATAAAGTACGATCAATTGTTGGACGACACGTCGAAAAGTCCCACTTCCGGCGATGAATCGTCACGAATTCACGGGGGTAACTACAGAGCTGAATTAAAACGACCTGACTTGAAAGGTCGGATTTTTTTCATGCTTGATTGATTTCTTTTGGCAGTTTTAATTTTTTGTATATTGTTAAAATTATTAAATTACAACCCTAGATGGTTTGAGCGCTTGTGGAATCAGTGAAAGAACATTCTACAGAACCCTCTTCCATTCTCCCATAATGGAGATGATTCTGCTTAGCACAACGAATTCCGTAAAAATTCCTGTGACAAAGAACCAATATGTCGATAACCGACTTCATTTCAGGAAGTTTTCGATGTTCGATATGTGCGAAGGTGTTCTGCCACTCGTCGTCATTGTCAAGACATCGAATGCAGGCTCACTTCAAGAGCTACAAATGTACTCTTTGTCGTAAAGACATTACTAGTAAGTTAAGCAGAAGTGACAGTGGCCGTAATATTTAGGATAATTGTAAATATTTTGGTTACCATACTAAAATTCCTCGTCACACCCTATATTGAGCGAAATATACAATTTTTATATTTTTTCTTCTAATTTCCAAACATTGCAAGATTATTGAAAGTAATTGAGTTAGAGGCCACTTTATGGGGAATAACAAAGCGATTGGAGGTTCATTTTCTTTTTATCTTTAATCGTTTTTCCTAATATACTGACAATGGAGTGCGATGAAAGAGAGTTGGCTAGCGCAATTGTTAGTGACGTCGTCGATCAAAAATTGAGTGCGTTAGCTCAACTACCTCCCCAACGCTCTCTCCTAATTGACATGGAAACGCCTTAGCCCAGCGCTCTCAAAGAATGCAAGAAGAATAGACTCCACTGGAATTCTACGATATTCACAAAGAAGACGAAATCCTCAAGCAGCAGCCAAAACAACGCGCTAAAAGTTTGAAAACCTTCGTGGACAATGAATGCGAAGAACACGAATCGAATGCAGAAAGTGAGGGTAACCGCACAGTAGATGTGATAACAAGTCATGTAAAAGAAGTGCTGAACATTTCTCCTTTATTTCAGCATTGTTACAGTCAGTCGTTCACAGTAAAATTGCTCCTGTAAAATGTGAAACATAAAGGTTCATATATCTACCCCTCAGCAGCTACCGTAACCGCTGTCGAATTGCACGCGCTGTCCTCAATAGGGCTGCTGCCCGACCGTCCATTGATATTCTACTCGCCGAAGCGATCGGTGGCGCAGAATGCCTTATCATGGATGCTTGTTGTGTATATGAGTCGGCTATTAATATTCATTTCATTCGTAGGCTATTAATCATTTCCCTACATCTCGCTTGACCCAAATAGCCATCAAACGCTGATCGCCGTTAACCGGCCTGCTGTGATCGCCCGTTTCCACCACGACGTCGCTCTCGTTCGCACCCTCGTCCGTCGACGCATGTCTTCACCGTCGCCGACGACGTCCACGGCCGAGATTAGCCTCGTTTCGCCGACGATAACATGACTGCTGCGACCCCCATGCGAAAAGTAAAAGCGAGCTACTAGGTCAGCAACAACTGGAAATTGTGAAGCAATAGCGATGAATGTAAACAGTCCTGTTGGAAAGTTGTATAGAAAGAAAGGACTGAGTTCGGGTGTTTCAACAGTTTTGCAAGTTGCTAGACGTTTTTTACTACCCAAAAAATCATTTGCAAGAATTTTATAGAAAGTTGTATTAAATAGGAATACAGTTACAACAGAGTATAATTACAGAATAAGTTCTCCTCATTATGAGCATTTTTAAACGTTTTCTAATAGAGTGTTACTCAGTAAAGTGGGATTTTGTTGGAAGGGTGGAAAAATTCCATGTCGGATTCTTAGAAGCGTAGAAGATTTCGAAGTGAAATTGGGAATTGGTAGTCGATTGCCTCAAATGCCTCTCAACATTCAGATATTAATCCTGCTCAATTGTTATGTTTCCTTTATCGTAACAATGGTTAGTTTCCTGATGAATAATGAGTGGCAAACGAACAAATTTTCAAGCGTTCTAAAAGAACTTACTCATTCAGTATTTATGGACTCAGCCGATATAACAGACCGCTTTTTTTTTTACACCACTTCTTCCTACAGTAGGAAACTCGTCCCACAAAGGAACTCACAAAGAAAAAAGTGCTTGTATCGGCTTCGGTTTTCATTGAAAAAATCCTTGAGTGGCAGAGACAGCTGTATCAACAGAATGTTAGCCAGATAGTAGGGGAGGAGAGAGTGATTGAACGGAATGACCGAGTCAGAACGCTAGTCTGGAAGGGAACCACGGTGAAGAAGAGAAGCTAGTTGCCTATGGCATCTTCATTGAGCATTCCTATTGGATTCATCTTCCATATTGCGATTTCCTTGTAATAGAACGGCACACCAACACTTTGACCGCTGGCGTTGAGCACTAACCTGGCTCAGTGAGCTCGACCTGTTGATGGGACACAAACAGCATCGCAATTTGGTTTGAAGTCTTTTATTTTCACAGCGAAAACAATTTGTTTACGGTAAAATTTAAGATTTATGAAAGACTAGTCAGACCAATAATCATAGTGAAGTATTAAGTGGGGAATTGAGTGGTTCAATGCTTGACTCATCGATAGAAGGGTATGAGTCGGCATTTCGACCATAATGCCGAATTCTGTAGATTTTCATCTTGTTATTAACACATTTGACACATACTTTCTGCATTTGCTAGGCGTATTCATGCATGCGTGTGTGGGTGCGTTCTCGCTTTATGCGGATTGTATTCTACGAGTGAATTCGGCCAAAAGCATGCAATCAAGTGACAGGGAATTATATGGGAGGCGGTTAGGAGTCGCCTCCAACAAATAAGCTCCATGTTCACTCTGGAGAGCTACCAAGCTACCCGTGACTATAACCAGCCCCCACGTTCAGAGCCCAGCAAGCTAAACGTGGGTATCAAATTTGCTAAACACAGTAAAAAAAAACGGGCCTCGTTTTCCTGACCCCGAAAGAGCCTCCAATTTCGCAGCGTTGGGTAGGACGAGTACAAAGAGGCTGCTAAAATCTCAGGGCCAATGGAAGCTGCCTGGATCAAGAACTATGGTGACGATCTGTACCTACAACATACGTACACTTGCATCCGAGTCCTCGATAGAGGACTTGCTCATGCAAGTAAGAATGATAAGGGACGACGTCATCGGTCTGGCCGAGACGAGACGACGCCACCCATTCAACGCTGTCTATGACACTGGAGAAGAACTGTTCCTCGGAACATGCGACAGTAGAGGCGTAAGCGGTGTCGGTGTTCTCGTCAATACGAGTTTGTCCATGATCATCGGTTTATTCGAACAGCTTCCAATCGGACGTTTACGATTGAAAAGATGTGGATCAATACTGGCTTTAACAATATTAGTCGTCTACGCGCTAACATCAAACCATGACGAAGAAGAAGTCGAAGCGTTCTACATGGACGTGGAGAAGTTCTACAGAGAAGACCATACATTCTCTAAGGTCATTATTGGAAATTTCAATGCCGAGATCGGACCAAGAAGATCGTCTGAGGAACGTCACATTGGGACCGGAGTGAAAATCGATGGTCGGCAGATACATTACCTTTGCTTTGCTGGTGACATCGTTCTTATAACACTAGACATTAGCCAAGCGGAACGAATGTTTGCGGACTTTGATAAAGCGTGTGGAAAGATTGGTCTTCGGCTAAATCTAAACAAAACGATGTTCATGAAGAACGGATTGGTTTGCCCCATTCACACTCAGCGGAACGAATACCTCCGAATGCTCCAGTTTTGTCTATCTAGGTGGAGGAATCAATATGATGAACGACTTATCTCCAGAGCTGAGCAGAAGGAAACGAGTGGCTTGGGGAGCTTTCAAGAGCATCGAGGATGTAGTGAAGAGAACAAAGAATACCCGACTCCGTGCCCACCTTTTCGACTCAACGGTTCTTCCTGCTCTAACGTATGCATCAGAAACCTTGTTGCTACGCAACCACGATAAAAGATCACTCAGCGTCATCGAACGCGCAGTCGAAAGGACGATGCTAGGAGTATCCTGTTTCACCCGAGTGAGGGATGGGATCCGAATCTCCGACCTACGTCAACGATCGGAAATCAAAGATGTCGTTCTATACGCTAAACAGTCGAAGATAAAGGTATGACGCTCGACGAGTCCTTAAAGCGAGCAGAACCCACTGGGCTACTCTTGCAGGCGACAGGAAAAAATGGAAGATTTACTGGCGCCCGCTCGAGTCACTCGACGATCAACAGGACTACAGGTGATACAGGTGGTGTTAACACTTGACTGTCTTAGTAATAATAATCGAAACAGAAACAATGGAAACTACAATTTTAATAATAATGTGGAAAATTTGAGCCTCTTACAAGTGGTCGATCTGACTTGATCGACTTTTCTACTAATCGGAGAAATTTCTGTCATCCGCTAGGAATCGTGTTCAGAAATCACCAAACCTCCCTCTGATTCACAATAGTCCGGTTGCTGCCTCTCGCGCATAGCTAGGAAGGCTTCATGCAGGCTGCCTTGGATTTCTTAGAAAACTCACCACCTGCTCGAAATGTTGGTTAAAAGATTGCCAACGAAACGATTGGTAAAAGTGCAAGGAGCTGCTTGTTATCTGAGCACAGATGATCTGAATATTTAAATGAATAAGAAATAATGAGGGTAAACGTTTCAACCTTCACCGGCTCCTTCAGGCTTGCTCATAGGAAGTCGTCTTTATTAAGAGCAAAAAGAAATGAATGAATGCATTCTTGGTTTTTTCAACGACTTGTGATCACATGTCGACATAACATATCAGTACTTTTTACCTTGCCAAGGAAGTATAGCACCAATTTCCTAATTTCAGAAGGATGTGGAGTTTCACCAACCTAAGACTTTCCATTGTGCAACCATTTTGGACCTGCCGACGGTTTACCGCCTCATCGTGGCTGGGAGGTGCTCCTGGGTGTTGGACTGCGATGTACAGCGTAAGGATTCGTCTCCCCGGCAAGGTCTTCCAAGCTAAGAAGGAGCCCGGCGTTTCCAACAGGAAGCCTTGCTAAGAGTAAACCAATACCAGGATCCACCACCGTCCTGGTATCAATGTCGCATGGTGGAAAATCTCCCTCTAATCCACAAGGGCTGCGAAGGCCTGTGGTGGTGAAAACTTGGAGCCGACTTTGGCCAGGCTGCCCTTGGGACTCCAGTGAACCACAATAGTTCAAACCAGAAAATCTCTGAAAAGTGTTGATTATGCTGGGGCCCACACAACTTGTGAGGACAGGTCGTTCAACTATCAAGTAAGCAGGACTGGAGATCGAACAAACTGCTATGAATATCGCAGAAAACTACCAAACTCTTCGTTTGATAGGCCTTATAAGTCAGTATAAAGTGGAACCTTACTGCATGAAATCGTATTTTGCTGACCATTTGAGTGATTTTTCTCCACTTTCTCAAATTTGGCGCGCTCCATAATGAAAATGGGCACGAAAGCCTGCCCGCCATCTTGGTGGTCAGAGTCACCCACAGCGGCAATTGAGAACGTGTACACTCCCATTTGGAAAAGTTTGTTCAGTGATTCAGCAGATCTGCTTTCTCAAAAGATCGGAAATTTCTCATGGAGCAACCGACGGTACTAGAACGTATTGAATTGCGAGACTAGACATATTGGTTCCTAAATGAGAGCTTTCTCATCGAGAGAGATATTCCTAAAAAAATGTTAGTTTACAGAAGAGTAGCGAAGAGATGAAGTAAAAATTCTAAACAATAAGTTTATTTTGTATTCGCTTTTCGTGCTTTTCTTAATCATAACTCAAATACCTTAATCATAAACTTTGGTGATTCTCAAATCTCATCGTCCTCATCCTCATCCTCATACTCATCATGCTCATCACCTTCGGTGTTATCACTACCATTATCATCGTAAACTCATCTTTATCATCTTTTGGTTTTCACTAAAGTATTCTACTTATGCAAATACCTCACTGTTTGCCTTTCTTTTTCCATTTCCTAACTTTTCTCTTTCCCTGTAACTCTCTGCTGTGTTCTTTCCCTCTCCATCTGCGTCCTTCTCTCATTCTTTCTTTCATTCCGTATCCATCCTTTCAGATTAGAAAAGTCCTTGAATCCACTGCTGATGAAATCTTGTGGTAGGAAGAACATGACAAGTATATACTCCGCAATTGAATCAAATACCACATGTTCAGCGCTTTGAGATAGCCGTCGTCTACCTTTTTTTTCTTTCCCAAAAGTCAGAATTATTTGTTATAAAGCCTAAAACCGTCTTCCAGTAAACCTCGGTAACTAACAATGATTAACATTTTTCATTATGATTGAGCTAATACGAGGTTGGTAGACGAAATTTTATTCGGCTAACCCTTCGGCGCCTTTTTATCCCCAGAGCCGATCCGAGTCTCGATGGCCCACAGCTGGACGTTGTCGCGATGTTGGTGTTCGCAGTTGAATCCAGCGTAAGGAGTACCGCTCGGATGAAAAATCTCACTCGGGACTCCCCTTTTATACAAGACGAGTGTTTATTGATTTCCGTTTCCAATATGATCTACGTGAGGCCGGCAAAGCGTCATCTCGCAGTCGGTACTTTATACACTAGCACATACCATGGTAATCAATATCTTAGAAGCCGATTTTCCTTATACCTCGATAATAATAATCAGTGATTTTCTATACTTACTGATTACGACAGGACGCATTGGCCACGAAATCGCAGATCCTACGTGATAGAGGCAATCGGTCAACACCCGTCCTATATAAAATTTATACCACCGAGTGAAGTTCGCCATTCGAGCTGTGTTCGCTCCATTGGGTTCGACTTGATGGAACAACGACCAGCTATGGACCATCGACTCGAATCAACGGGACTCATAAGCCGAGTAAAAGTTCTTGTACCATCCTCGTGTTACCTGTCTAAGTAGAAATTTTTTGATTATTTATTATTTAGTTGAAATAATGGTATAACATTTATGCCCAATGATACAATTATATATGTGATGCTAAATATGAAAATTCTACAAACATAGACTTGAATAAATAATGCAGCAATAACAAAGTGATCATGAGCCATATATGGCTCACACTGTCTTCAATATTTTTAAAACGTGTATTGGAACGCTGTCTATGTTGCTGACTTAAAAGCAATTTTAAATCGAAATTTCATGCTATATTTAGCTCGGTGGGAAAAACACTTCCATGAAAAGAGTGTATTACGTGCAATGTACGTTATTAAATAGATTTCATAGAACAGAAAAAGCTCTCATCTATGTGTTCAAAAAAGTACTACCACAATGCGAAAAACAAGCTGAGAGAAGGTCGAAGCGAAAGACCGTGGTGGTTGACGCGTTAGCCCCCGGAAGGGGTAATAGCGTGTTCGATCCTCACCGCCACACCTGCGGTCTGGGGCTTTGCAAATATCTCATCATCATTATGGTAGTATTTCACACATTGCCTTACCGTGAAAAATTGTAGCAGGCAGGAAATTGAAGAAAAATTTAGGAAAAACTAATGATCAGAAAATGTTTTGGGTTCGTTTTCTGAGAATTCGAGCAACGTCCGGAATTTTTTGTCGGTGACGAAACTTCATTACATTACCATTACTGCTACTATCCATTGTTGATATTGTTACTATTGTTGTTAAGAATGTTCATGCTTTTTTTATAGCAGAAGAATCAATGAAATGGAACATACCTCTTTTCTTACTGCTCCTACCGTCAGACTTTCATCAATAAGAGCGACCTTTGGTGATTCTCAAATCTCATCGTCCTCATCCTCATCCTCATACTCATCATGCTCATCACCTTCGGTGTTATCACTACCATTATCATCGTAAACTCATCTTTATCATCTTTTGGTTTTCACTAAAGTATTCTACTTATGCAAATACCTCACTGTTTGCCTTTCTTTTTCCATTTCCTAACTTTTCTCTTTCCCTGTAACTCTCTGCTGTGTTCTTTCCCTCTCCATCTGCGTCCTTCTCTCATTCTTTCTTTCATTCCGTATCCATCCTTTCAGATTAGAAAAGTCCTTGAATCCACTGCTGATGAAATCTTGTGGTAGGAAGAACATGACAAGTATATACTCCGCAATTGATGACTGCACAGAATGGCAACGTACCCTTGGACTACGTTGCCCTTCGTGTACGGTTGGTACGCTACGTAAGGTTCCGTAGACTGCAATACTTTCTACTCCAAGAATATCTTAAGATCGACCACAGTATGCGGATCCCAGTGCATTATTTTTAATCATTTCGTTTATTCCATGGACAAAGGCTTTCGAGTTTACATGTGGACTCTACTGCTGCTTCATGCTTTTGTTCAAGCATGGCTTTTTCCTAAGTCTAAAAATGGTTTTGCTAAAGAACTCTTGAGTCATCTACATAAGCTAATATATGAAGCATTAGAAAAGTATCTTCCTAAGCACGTTTAGCATTGCTTCTTCTTCTGAAAGGTGGAGTGCGTTTTCCTCAGCAGTGTGGGTCAAGCCCACTCTCCATGCGTGTATCGCGCGACACAAACCAATGGGTCGCGTAGTGTTAGGATTGTTTAGGCCACGAAAGTTTATCCTGACACAGCAAAAGTTTGATAAAATTCTTACCAAACCATTGTATTGTTTTTGTTTATTCATACACTCAAATAGTCTTTCGTCACTAATCATGGAAGGCTTTTCGTGAAATCCGTAGTTGTATTACAGGGCTCCCAACTCTCTATCTTATACTTTAGTTGGTTTTTATGGGTCGATTGAAGATTCCTACTAATGTAGGTTTCTATAATCGTTTCGGCTGTTCCTAATGTTGTTTTATTCTTAATCGAATTTTTTGGCATGAACGTTATTTTCAACCAGGTATTTTTTTCTGGGTAGCGTTTTGGTGATACTTATCAGATTCACATCACGCTGCCTCTTCATCCCTAGGGACGATAGGAACTAAGCCATGAAGAGGTGAAAGTTGTAGTATCACTGACGTTTTCTATTTAGTAACTCTTTGCTAGTGCGTTTTTGTAGACGTTCAGTGGAAGAGTGTTGACGTGAGAACTAGAGATGAAAGAGTAGGAATGAAAAACGAAAAGCAACCCCAAAATATAACCACATCGAAGGGTATGTATAATTCGAAAATAAATATGAAATTAGTAAGATATCTTAGGTCTTCCTAGTTCTACACGAACCGTAAAGAGGAACAATGTCGCCAGTTGTTAGTAATTTATCTTCGCTTGTCCACCATGTTCGAAGCATTCGCATGCTATATGGAAGCAGCAGACTTTCTTGGCTCCTGGCGATCCGTGACGACAATATCATCTTCCTTAGTTGTTATTCGAAACTAGTAGTGTTCTGCTTCATTGACATTTTCGGCGCGTTCGCTGGTTGTACGATTGCATGGTACTTCTTCATCTAGCCCACAGTCGTCGAGCGGCAGGTGTCCGAATCACATCACACGTTGACCGCCATCTGGACAAACAGTGCGATGATATTGAAATAGAGGAAAAAAACGAGAAAAGTAAACATCGCCGGTGATTTCCGTGGAGGCGACACGACCCGTGTCATTCATGCAGAAAATTTTCATCTCACGTCGTCCCAAGGGGCGGTGTGAACACCTTCCATGCATGAATCAGCGTCTCTTTAAACAATTTATTTAAAATTATCGACTATTGAGGCACATATGGCGTAGTAGTTAGAAGTGTCCTTGCAATACACATCGGTCATTGGTTCGATCCTGACATCCATGCCTACAAAGCTCACCATCCATTCGCGGTGGAGGAATTAGTAGCAGACATGTCTGGGAGAAGAAAAGCATTGACCTAATACAATGATAGTCTTTCGCGAGTTATGACATAGGCATTATATGCATTCAATCACCCTTGCGATGTTGCGAATGCGTGGCGCATTCCTAGGAGAATGGTCGATACCGGACGCTTTATCTTTTGTCCCTGTGTTGATATGTTGACAGGTGTTATTACCGTGGGAACAAATCCTTTTGCACATTAATTCGTTTATTCTTAGGGGTATCTCTAAATTGAAAAAATAGGTTGGATTTTGTAGTTTTCCAAGAAATCAGTAATATGGGTTGATCTAGGGGACCGTATCAGGGTGGCTGTTCTCAAATAATTGTAATGCATCATTTATGGAGCAAACTTACTGTCGCCTTAAAATGTAGCCAGTTTGGTGTGACTATTGATTAGGTTTCTTCCATAAACATAATAAGACTGGGAAAAATAATTCTGGTATAAGACATTCCGAAATCCATGCTCACAGTAATTGCTAGGTTTCTACGAGAAATCACTGAAATTGTCTTTGCTGTCCTATTACGAAGCGTTTGTTAACTTTCCCTGAGGATTCTGTGTATTCCGTCGTTGCGTTTGTTTGGATGACGCGTTCCATAGAATTCTTCCAGAAATGATAACTACACATTGGGAACAATTTATTATGGATATGAGAGCGTCCCTCGTCGCTATCATCCTACTGATTTTACAGATTTCGCATGCTCAACGGCAGTTTGTTGATTGTCTCAAAACAGAAAATGTCAAAAAAATAGACTCGCTTTATTTCAGCCGACAATGGCTGATATGGCGTTGGAATTGGTACACTTTTTTGAGATGGGATTGACATAGTTAGTTGAACTACACGGAAGGATTAAACCCGGCCGGCTGGCTGGATGGACTGATCCGGTGCCCAAGAACTGGGACATAATGGTCCGAGAACAAGGTAGCAAGAACACGGTTACGGCAAGGATTATCGTGATTAGCGTAACTTTTCATTCAATAATTATGAATATTTAGCACCAACTGTTCAGTTATTATGTGATTACACGGCATTTTAGCAATGAGTGTCCCAAAATGCGCTCATTAAAGTTGTTTCCTTGAAATTTTACGGAGAAAAAGCTCCTTTACTGGGATTTTGTGCAACTCGCGTCGAGTTGGAAATTTTTTTTTCTTTTTTGGAGAGATCGCATCGACTTCCTCCGAAACCAATGTCTTCTTTAGGTAAACACCGACTTTAGCATTTTTGACGTTGACATTACTCAAACAAATTTTTTAAATTTAGTTTCGTGTCTGAGCAACTCAATAAAAAAGGCGGAGAGGTAAAGCTCTCGGCGTTGATCAATCTCTGATGGACGCACCATGAATTCAACTTAATTAAGCACCATTATTAAAGTTGATTGAAAGACCATTTAGTGCCCATTTAGCGAACCCGAGGAAAGGAAGGCTTGGTGAGCCTGGGGCAGTATCGAACCTATTTGTATCTCAAGGCGCCTCTAACAACTGTGCTACACATGGCCGAGTAACTCAGAAAGTATGTGAAAGTGATCTAGATTGTTCAAAAAAAAAACAAATATGACATGTGTTAAGGGCTGAGAATAAAGTGTTGTTCCAGAAACTCTACCAAGGTTCCAGATCAGAGCACTAAAATTCGTTAGTTTTCTTCATCACTGGTGGGAAGTAGAATTTTTCAACATTGAAGAGATTTTTTTCGAAATGCATTTATTAATTATCGTATTGAGCCAGCATCACTGGTCTGCCGATGTATCGGGCCAGTGCTCCCAGACAAGTCTGGTACCAATTTGCCAACCCCGGAGGAATGGAAAGCTTGGTGGGCATGGGCGCATTCCGCGTGCGTGTCGCAGTGGCGCTTCCAACCTCTGCGCCACACGCGCCTCTTGGTGAGGGGAATCTTGTATAGTTTTCTTCATTTAAAGAACACATCTGAGATGTTTTTTTAAGATGACTTACAATAATTTCCCATCAGTACGGCTAGTGAGTGATCTGGGAACTTGCCAGCTGGAAGGGACAGAGCTATCACCCATTTTCTTGTGAACTCTAGCCTCGTTACAATGAGCAAACTAGCTCATGCTAGCACTAGTGGTCTACTAGTAATAAAAATACACTGGGATTCACTAGTTCAACGAATAACAAAAGTATCATATTTTTTACATGACGTCTTTTTTTTCACTGTTTTTTACATGAAGCCATTGGTGTCGTTCCAAGCCGTGTCGAGTAATTGATAGGTTTACTTCTTGTTGGGCTCTCAGGAAGAAATCTCGGACAACGTCATTATAAGGCCTTCGCACCGCCAGCCACAATAGGGCAGTGAACCACTGAGTAGGAGTGGTTGGTCGTAGGATAAAAGTTGTTATTTGACTGAAGAACACTCATGAATTATTAATAACTAGAATTTATTATGCTTTGTTGCAGACTATCGCATTCATCAAAACATCATCAAAGTGTTGACTAGCGAGTTTTGCGTTAAAAAACTAGACTGAAAAATCTAAAAGAAATCGGGTCATCGGCTGTAGAACACCATTATCAGGTTTCGAAATGCATCTTAATCTCGAAAAAGTTCACTGGGCGGTCTCCCAGTTGTGTATACGTCGTGTGAATATGTATAGGTGCATATACAAGTGTATACATGTGTGCTTGTTTAGATCCTTGTCTGTACAGGACGCGGTTGTAAAACCACAACTCTGTTTTGTGTTCATTCAATCTACCTCGTATTTAATATATTCCAAATATATTACAATTACATAGTAGATGAATTACAAATGGAAACGGTAGGAGAATAACTAATTGTTACGTTCTTTAAGAAATACATCGTTTTAAGATAGAAGTTCGAAATACAAGAATTTACAAGATTTCAACATTAAAGGATAAAGGATAAAGCTCTCGGCGTTGATCAATCCCTGAAGGATGCGCCATGCATTCGACTTCATTAAGTATCGTTGGAGGTGATTGAATACATGTCTGGCCTTTACAATGAGTCGCGGAGGTCTGCCGATGTATCGGGCCAGTGCTCCCAGACAAGTCTGGTACCAATTTGCCAACCCCGGAGGAATGGAAAGCTTGGTGGGCATGGGCGCATTCCGCGTGCGTGTCGCAGTGGCGCTTCCAACCTCTGCGCCACACGCGCCTCTTGGTGACCGCTTGGCGCAATGGTAGAGCGTTTGAGTCCAGGTCGAAAGATTCCAGCATTAAACCGTCTTATTTGTTAGGGTAGCGCAGTAACTAGTGATACCGTCGTTCAGAAGGCAAAAGAACCAGTTCAATCACATCCTTAACACTCTTCTCCAATCGGCTTGTGAACGCCTTAACCATATTATCTCAAAGATTACAAAGAGAATCGACTCCACTGGCATTTTACGACATTCATAAAAAATGGAGAAATCCTCAGATGGCAGCCGAAACAACACGTGAGATGTTTGAGGACCATTGCGGACGATGAATTCGAGGAATGCGAATCGAATGCAAGAAGTGCTGGCATAAGTACAGTAGATGTTATGACGGATCATGTTGAGTGTAAATAATGAAAACAGGCACATTCGTGTAGACTGTAGTCGTATAGTGATAAAGTTAAAAAAAAAACTCTGGCTTCAAAATAGTTGCATACATGCGTGGATGCATTGATGATTTGTGTTTACCAGTTGTGCAGACCTCAGCACAATTTCTATTCTCCGAAGATTTTCTTGTTTAGCTATTGCAGTTCTCTGGAGTCCCAAGGTCAGCCTGCACTTGCTGCCCTTATGAATAGTAGGGAGGTTTGCCACCATCCGACTAGTTCGATTCGGAACGATGGTGACTCCCTTTATTGGTTTACCCTAAACTAGGCATCCGGATGGAAACGTCGAACTCCTTCTCAGTTTGGCAAGTCTTGCGAGAGATGAATCTCCCGCTGTACATCGCAGTCCGACACCCTGGAACACCGCCCAACCACGATGAGGAGGTAAACCGTCGGCAGGTCTAAAATGGTTGCACAATGGAAATTGCTTCCCTAGAGTTCTACCCAATTTTAATAAATTTTATAATAAAATATACAGCTCGCCGATTGTATATGGGGAATTCGTAATTTTGAGCTAAATGTAATCCTTCACACTTCCTGTATAAAAAGCGCTCATATTAATTTTAATACTTGTCCTATACGATCTAATTTTGAAAATGCTCTTACTTTTCGTGCTGTTGTGAACATTATCTCGTGGAAAAAAAAACCAAAAAACTACTGTTGCATGGTTCTTTATATCTGAACCATTTTTATCGTCCATCAATTTCATGGTGATAACTAGCTATACGCAATTGCGGTGGGTACAGTCGTAAAGTCGTCATTGTCCCACTTTTTGCCGGATTTTACGGTAGTTATCCCGTAAATTTAAATAAAATTCACATTTCATCTAAAGTACAGCAAACATCCACACACCTCGTACAGTTGAATTTTGATGACTTACTGCAAAATATTGGCCATCTTTTTTCACTTTTTTAACCTATGGGATTTTTTTAAACTTTTTTTATTAGGTTGTTTTCCCTTTGGGCAATCGGAAACTCCTTTTGGTCACCACTTACTCGCTGTCTAAAACAAGTTTGAATAGAGCAAGAAATCCTTAAAAAATATCTTTAAAGTAGGGAAACGGAGTAGAATGCAGTTTTATCATGGACAGTACAGATAGTAAATGGTTTGAAAGGAAAGTGTGGTATGAAAAAGGTAAGATAAACTGCATAAGAGAAAGTGGATGTGATATGAAAATGAAAATGACCAAAGAAATGGAGAGCTACAAAAAATGGGTTAATAGCAGTGATGGTTGTAAGGAAGGACTTTGCCATGAAACACATCGATGGTCAGTCATCGACGTCCGCACGTCTTCCATTCGTCTCCCACTCA
>MQTX01000128.1:383866-416335 GCA_009735665.1 Angiostrongylus cantonensis | reverse complement strand
TATATATATATATGGCTAGAGAATTGGATGAGACAAACCAAACGAAGGACCTGCCTGGTGTGGTCGTGAACACGTTAGCCTCCGGAAAATGTAATAGCGCATTCGTTCTTCACCGTAGACACTTGCAGTCCGGAATTTTGCAAATATCTCAGCGTCATAAGAGCGCGTGTAGCGCAGTGGTTAGAGGCGCCACTGAGACACGCACGTAGAATCGATCCCTGCGCCCATGGCCCACCAAGCCTTCCATCCCTCTGGGGTCGGCAAATTGGTACCAGACTTGTCTGTGAGGATAGCAGCACTGGCTCGATACATCGGCCGGCCACCGCGAGTCATTGTAAAGGCCAGATATGCATTCACTCACCTCCAACGATGCTTAATGAAGTCGAATGCATGGGGATCCTCAGGGATTGATCAACGCCGAGAGCTTTATCCTTTATCCTTTACTTTTTACTATTTTATAGAGGAAATTGCTAGTTGATTTGTTAAATGCACAGAAGTAATGGAAGCAAAGAATGTTAGTGCACTTTCGTAACATCAAAAACAAAATGAAACGATACGAGATGGAAGTAATCATATCCAGATAAGACATAGTTATTTCTACCTCTTGATAGTTAATCGCAATACAGCTTTTTTGAGCAGTTAGTTGTATTATTTAGAATAATATTAATAATGAGAGCGTAGCGCAGTGATAGTGATACTCATCGTCGCAAGCACGTTGCTAGTTCAGCTTCACCCCGTGCTCATCGAGGCTGTCATTTCTTTGTGGTCGGGAAATTGGTACTATGCTCGTTTGGTACAAGCATACTTCCTTTATTCACGTGGGAACGCCAATGTACGGCTGTTTCAAGACTGCAGGGAGAATCGACTCGACCGTCATTCAACGACATACATGATGAAAGGAAATTACTGAAGTAACAGCCGAACCGAAGAGGCGCGTTTAACGCTGTGTCAGAGGTGCTCTGCAATTCACTTGGGTTCAATCCCTCGTCCAAAGCCCATCGAGGCTTCCGTTCTGCTGGGATCGGCAATCCGGAGTTATCTGCAAGGACAGCAGCAGTGAAACGGTACATCGTTATGCTACCGCTGGTTAATATATAGGGCAGATATGCAATGTCACCTTTGACGATGCCTAATAAGCGGAATGCATGACGCGTCCCTCAGGCATTGATCAACGCAGAGATCTCTATACCTTTTTACATCCCAACCCACATGTAGAAAGTTAGATGATCTTTAGGAATGATGCATGCGTGGAAACGAATCGAATGCAAGGATTGCTGGAATTCGCGTTGTAGATGGGAAAGCGGGTCATGTGAAATAAAATAATTAATAGGATAAGATTAATGCTACAAATAACAACCGAAATCTCTGAAGAACTGAAGAGCAATTTAAAACAAAGTAAAAAAAAATGAAATACATAGAAAAATTGAATTCAAAGGTAAAGAGATTACTTTCCGGTCCACAGGTACCTCGTGCTTTAAATATTAAGTCCGGAAGCCAGAGCGTACAGCTTTCAAAGTGCCTGGTTTGTGATTGAGAATTCCGCGGTTGCCGAGTTCTTGACGTAGTACGTTAATATGACGATGAATGTAAACTTTTGGATGCGTTAAGATATGTCAGTTCCAATTAACAACGTTTTCAAATTTCTTTTCGGGGTATTTTCCTACGATTATGCAAATTAATCTTTTTATTACAATTAGGCAACAGGTGGGCCGGACACGTAATGCGTATGAATCATAACTGATGGACCATTAGTGACTGGATTCCTCGGGATGTCAAACGTACTGCAGGAAGACCACCGACCTGATAGTTAGAGTTTTTCACGAAGAGCCTAGAAGAAGGATATGATGCTCGACGAGCTCCTAGAGCGAGCAGAACCCACTGGGCAACTCTTGCACGCGATAGGGAAAAATGGAGGATTTACTAGCGCCCGCTCAAGTCACTCGACGATCAACGGAACTACGGGTGATACAGGTGGCAGGTGACATGTAGTAACATGTGCACATGCTTAGCGCAGAGGTTATTAAGGGGGCCTTACAATGCACATAGATCGATCCCACGCCCAGGCTCATCAAGCCTTCCATCCCTCTGATGTCGGCGAATCTGTATTAGATCTACCTGGAGACATAGCAGCGCTGATTTGATACATTGGTAGGCCATCACGAGCATAGGCAGGATAGGCTTTATATGATATATCAATCACCCCTAGTCATGCTTAATGAAGTCGAATGCATGAGGCATCCCTTAGAGATTGTCCAACTCCGAGAGCTTTGTCATTTTTTATATGGCGCTTCGATTGTATTGGCGAAAGGTGCACTGTCGGTAGCTGTTGGTTCTATCCCACTGCAAATTCTTTTAACTATGCCTGTCCTTCTTTCCAGGAGTGATTAATTTTTTTTCCAAACTTACGCAGCGAGGTAAAAACATTGAGTTCATTCATCGAGTGGCTAGTGTATCGCATTGCATAGACCAATTATGCATGCAATACCTCTACGACACTACGAATCGAGTCGGATGCACGACGCATTCATCAACGATTGATCGACGCTGGACGCTTTATCCCTTATTAAGAAGTCTAGAGCAAAAAGAAATTGGTTAAAAAGGAACACTGAGAAAATGAGAAGAGCCGGATTTCATTTTCAGGCGTTTGGTTCTGGAGTGTAATTGTTGCATTTGTTGAGTTTTTTAGAGAAGAACTAAATTCAGGTGAACTCTCACCTGCTGGCGGAGCCTGTTAAACGCTTTCACATGGCCGCACACTCCCACCGTGTTCTCGTTGTCCGTGTTGATGATGTTTGCCTGTGCCGGTCTGTTCACACAGCTCCGCCTCCGTGGTTCGCGGTTCACTGTGCAGTTTCATACGGTTACAACGTATTGCGCTGGCTTCTACACTGTTTACTACGACGACCCACCTCTACCGTTCACATTCTGATCCACTAGCCACCAACGGCTCCAATCTAACGTTCCTGGCTGTCGTTTGGGTGAGGTGATGTGTGTGTGAAGCACTTGACGGTTACGTAAGTCACCGTGCTGATTGCGACGAGGACAGAAAACTGAAACGCTCAACAGCCGGTGCGTGTTCGGTGCAGCTTTCACTTCGCACTTCTACGACGCCGTTCCAAATTTTTGTCCAGCTTCAACGGCTTCATCAGATGCACCATGATGGAGAACAACAGCGCCGATATCACCGATGTCGTCAATATGACGTCAACTGACCATGAACGACGTAAGAAGAAACCGTACAAGGAGCTTACACTGCATGAGAAAGTGCAACTGATTCGACTAGCTGAAGAGAATACCGGCATGAGTCAAGCAGCCATTGCTGAACGTTATACTATCGCTAAAAGCAACGTTTGTCGAATACTACAACGAAAGAAAGAATACCTAATGGCATACGAATCAGCTGGATATGCCGGATCCAGGAAGAGGAAACTAAAAGGACCACAATCAGAGGTGACTGAACGCAGTGGGACTGACCTTGTACTGGCCACCACATCCCATTACGGTGAGTAATAACTTTGACGTCTATCGATTTGTTGCCAGTCGATTCCATTTGCTGTATAAGTAACCTCTTTTCCATTTCTTTTTATTAACCATAAAATCAGATCTTTTTTTGTGGGGGGTGGGGGTTTCGCTTACTTTTCGATATGAGCTTTATTCTATTGGTGTTTCGCGTTCCATGTTGCTTTTTGATACTTTGCTTTTATTCTTTTTACCCTTTATCGTCCATGTCATATTTCCATCCAGTACCAAATATTTTTTGTTTGTAAAAACTTCATACTATGTATACGTCGAATACAAACAATAATATGCCCTGTAAATTTTGCCGACTCTAGTTAACCTTAGGTAGAGCGACTTGAATGACGATAGCAACAATGCTTGAAAAAATGTATCACTTCCTTGAGTTTATTCCAGTTTGTGGGGCAATGTGCAGTTTCCAACCTGTTTACATTTTTTTCTTTTTCAATCTCTTTTCTCCTGGAAATCAGATCGAGACCGTGCCTTCTCGTCCTTAGGATAGAACGAACTACTTTTAGCCACCATTTTCATCGATTTTCACTACTACTTTTAATACTTCAATTTTTTTTTTTGAAGAGCACCTGCCACATTTCTCAGTCACTTTAAATGTCTTTCTTGGGTGCCGCTTTAATCGCTTCTACTATTAATTACTAACTAACTGACATTCCTCTCCGCAAACATTTTTCATCCCTATCGTGTCCTAGAGCTTCACAGTTGGGCTCCTTATTTCCTGGAAAGGCACGAAGAACATTAAAGTTTTGCAAGAAAACCTTTATTTTTAATATCCTTGTTGAGAAAGTAGCCAACTTTGAAGCTATCAGATGGAAATACTGGTGAATTTATGTTGAAGATTAGTGAAGGAGGGTGTAAACTAGATACAACAAGGTTTTCTTCCACTACACTGTCGTCAGAGCAACCACAATATCCTATTTCTACAGTTTTGCTCATCATGTGGAAAAGTATTTACCACGAAAATTGTTCGTTAGAAACCCCATTGATAGGCCTGTCAGTGTCCCACCTTCAACTAAGCCAACGAAAAGGAGAGAAACCATTGTTTTGGTAGTAATCCCTCATCTCATAGAGGTTCGCGTTCCTTAAAACTAAATCACTAAGTAGTAATATATAGAGGAAATATTAACGAGGGTATGGGGTTCTACAGTTGGTGTTGCTTTTACATTAATATACATGAATGGTCCCTCTTCAAGAAAAATCGTTCGGAGTGCAGCATCATTTGTTTTTGACTGAGAACTAAGTTTTCTTTCTTTGGAGGCTCAAAATACATGCGCTAGGACTTTTCCAGCTCTTCACCACAGGCGTTCGCTGGTCATTTGTAGATTCGAGGGCGTTTTACCACCTTGCAAAGAAGTTACTACCAGTACTATAGCGATTCCTGTGTAGAATTAGACTGTTGAGCTTTCCAACAAAAGTGTCAAACTCTTTCTTGACTTGAGAGCTCCGGCCCTCGAGGGTGATGGTGGTGAGATATGAATATGTTAAAGTACATTACCGATCGTCATCATGGCCCCATCACTTTGTCGAGGAGAATAGTTACGGAAAATTTTCACACATTGCGCGTAGCCATCGACTCATAAGCCGCAAGAATAGCCAAGTCCATCGTTGTGACTGTAAAGATTGTTTTAATTGTTCATCCAAATTTTTCATAGCTCATTGGTAGCACCAATTGTTATTGAACTTTATTACGTACAGTCCTGCTGAATAGAATTCCTTTTTCCCTCCTGCTGAAAAAATATTTCAATTCAGCATATGTACATTCGCTCCATCCATCTTTCTATGAACTCGCCGTTATGTTATCTTTCGCGACATACAATATGTAATTGTTGACTAGTCCTGCCCAAAAAGCACTTCATAAGCACGACTGATTTAGCCAGCCTCAAGGCTTGTCTCCAGTCGCTATTTCATTCATTTTTCTTTAAATCTTGCTTTCTCGCACTTTTACTTCCGTTTCAATCAAGTCGAGCAGTGTCAACACACTTTTGAAGGTTGTGAACACCAGTAGTGCACAGTTCGTTTCTCGGCGCATCGTAGATAAATAGAAAAAACCTGACTTACCAACGTAACTTTTTCGACAATCGCTCGAAGGAAGAAATCGATGCGATAACAATAAAAAAATGGTTTCCTTTTTTCCTGCCTTCTCATTCGCATATTTACACTTTGTTTGAAAGGCTTTTGTATATTAATGGAGACATTATAGTGCAAAGGAAAAAAAAAATTAGGGAAAATGTTGCAGAAACACCGAGTAGAAGATTAGTGCGGCGACTCGTCCTATAAGATCTGATCAATAATGATCAATATTACATGTTTCTAATCATGTTAATTGCTGCTTGATTTAAACAACCATCGTCATATTTGTTCGTGGATGGCATTAAAACTATCGAATGAGACCCGCAAGCGCAGACTGTGCACGGAAAACATCACATTTTTTATTAGAGATTTTAACCTTGCTGTTACTTAGCCAAATACTATTTATAGACAGTTCATACCGTTAAGTGTTTTCTGGGTAGTCGACTTCAGATCGCCACCGAAGCCTGGATGGAACCTTCAAGTCAATCCAACACTGCCCAACTGGCAGCACCCATCGTCCTTGTCTTCATGCAGCTCTTGACGAATCCGTAGTTGTTTTTCATCCGCGTTCTGAGGCCTGTTGAGCTTGGGTTCTTCTATCGTATAAGATCTACTGCTTAGTTGCAATAAATTCCGGCAGTGTGTTTCCATTCTTGACCAATTATAACAATTCCGTTGAAACCTGTTGATGTAGTCGTATTATAACTGATGAGTTTCTACTCAGTGTTTTCCATTTCAAAGAATTTGGTGCTAACTTGCTTTCTTTCTCTCGCCATTGTGAGCATCTAAACCTTCAGGAAAATCACTTCTACAGCATGTCGCCATGGACAGTCGGCGACCTTTGTGGATCCCACATCGTTATTTCGTTGCCTTCTGACTAACATCCTTTATGACAACAATAATTCTTGGCATTAGTTCGTTCGTAACTCGACTAGAAGTAAGTGACGTCGAACTCCATTAGTTCAGCTTTAGTGGCTTTAATCTGAATAACTTTGGTTGGAGGCGCCACTGCGATACATGCGTGGAATCAGCCATGATCCACCAAGCCTTCCATCTCTTCGGGGTCGGCAAATTGCTACTAGACTTGTCTGGGTGGATAGCAGCACTGGCTCTATACATCGGTTGACCACCGCAAGTCATTGTGAAGGCCAGATATGCATTAACTCACCTCTAACGATAATTAATGAAGTCAAATGCATGGCGCATCCCTCAGGGATTGATCAACTCCGACAGTTTTATCCTTTTGTCCTTTAACTTTGCAGACCATACATCATAGCCCGGCACCAAACACTATTGTAACAACAAAACGAAAACAGGATAGCAGCATTTATGTAGTCGTCAAGACAAAATTCCTCTATACTTTTATATTTTTATATTTGTACTTTTGGTACCTTAAAGGATAGTATTCTGCAAAGTTAAAGGATAAAAGGATAAATCTCTCGGCGTTGATCAATCCCTGAAGAATATGCCATGCATTCGATTTCGTTAAGTATCGTTGGAGGTGACTGAATGCATATCTGGCCTTTACAATGACTCACGCCTACCGCTGTATCGAGCCAGTGTTGCTATCTTCTCAAACGAGTCTGGTGCCAATTTGCCAACGCTGGAGGGATGAAAGGCTTGGTGAGCCATGGGCGTGGGGATCAATTCCACGTGTGTGTCACAGTGGCGCCTTCAACCACTAACCCACACGTGTCCTTTTTTGGTATCTTAAGGTGATTAATCTATCAAAAATATGTGATTTTCTTTACATAAAAAATTTTCCCAAATATTTCACACCGGCTTTTTTTTTAAAGAACTCAGTTCACACCCAGCCACATTATCTTCGAAAACGTTTTCGAGCCACTTCGATCATCCCCACACCTCTTGCAGTTGATGGTCGGGGACGGGGCTTGCATCGACTCGGATCGTCCATTTCACACATTACAATGTTCTGCACCGCATTTTTCTCAAGTCTGGTTTATTGCAGATTCTCTTTTATTTCAACAAAATCACTAAATGTGACCCGTGTTTTTTTTAGGTTTTTCACTTGTTGGCTTGAAACTAATTCTAGTTTCAGACCGGTTTCTGTATTGATGCTTTTTATTTCGTCCCCGTTTAAATCGCGATCTATCAAAAAGGGCGGAGATTTTCGATTTCCAGGCAACCGATATTCTCGTGAATTCGTTGTAATTCAAATCTCAACATGCTCTCTCATCTTGGCCAGAGGGTATTCCAGGGCATTGAACTGAGATCTGCATCAATGGTCCTTCATCACAGTAGGGTTCGCAACCCAAGAAGTTCAGGAGTTTCATCGGAAGCACAGTCAGTGGCTCATCAACGTCTGAAATTACCGTGATTTTGGTGGCATCCTAAAAGCACGGAAACAAATCTTTTTCCGAATCAAAACCGTTGGCCTCTGCTTGTGATGACGGCTTGGCAAAGCCTCATTACAACTATCAAGAGATTCCAGGAAGACAAAATCTTACCTGATGGGTAAATTACACGCTAAATAGAGAATTGCTAAGCTTTCGTAAAACTTGAAATATTCTAGAAAGTATAAGGGAAAAGGGTGTTGTGCAATGCTATGAGGCACGCCATACCACATCGGCAGTTTTCAGCATCGAAAATCAGTACAGTCCAAGCTGTCGTCCACCGTCCTGTGATTTATGATGAGACATTTATAGGCTGTCAAATATTTATTTGTTTTTTTTCTGTTAAAAATAAACTGCCGTAGAGGTCAAAGACTTATTTTCACCGTATCAGTCAGACATTTAGAGTGAACTTATTAATAAACAAGATATCACTCTTAATCAAGACTGTACATCACCAAGAAGTCTTTTATATCTTCATTGTTCAAAACAAACATTTTTCACTGATTTTACTTTTGCGGAATAAACCGTCGTTTGATCTGTTCTTATAGTCTACGCATTAATACTCTCTTTATCTACAATGGTACAATCTACTTGATGGATCAGCAACTGACCTGATAGCAGTACCACCCAATGTGTTTCCGGTCTTGTCGCTGTTACCCTTGTGGTTGATATCCTCCTAGGATAATGTGATCGACTGCAGCGCGAATGATCTCAATGGGAACACCGTTTGGTTTTTCTCACTCAATCGTTGACCGAGTTCATTGCCCGTTACGGACGAGATTCATCACTTGCGATTGCTATTTCTTTCTTTTAATCTCGACGAAGATCAGCACTGGAACATCTGCTATGGCTAGTGGCGCAATTTCAATTCGAAATTCGAATTTTAATGGATGAAGTCGAATCAGCCAAAAATTGATACGATTCTATATTATTGCTTACATTTTTTAAAAGTTTTAAAAAGTGCAGTTAACATGGTTACAGAAGTATTCGGTCGATAAACAACATGGATGCTAACTGTCTGAAATGCTAGGAAGGTCCGTGAAAGCAGGACAATTCTGTTCACTCACAAATGAAAACGAATATGCTATTATAGTGCCGAAATGCTTGTGCTTGTCCTTAGAAAAAACGTTTAAATGAAGTTAATTAACTTCAAAAACAAAGAGATTGAATGAGATTTCATCGTCGGGTTAGATGAACAAAAAATTACTGTGGCTTCTCGTTCAGGCAACGAAACACTGCGAGCTCATATGTACAAACAGCATCAGATCTCACGAATGTTCATGTGCCGATGTTGTAATTGGGCGTTTCCGGACAAGACAAGCCTTCATATGCACATTCAGGTAAGCAGGTTAGCATTCAGGTACCACTGCGGGTCGAATACAGTTGCGCAGGGTGTCACGAAATCGGTGACGACGTCTGGACGGACTCTAGCCGTGCCATTGGCCAGAGACGGTAGAGAAGCTATGTCTTTGTTGGTTGTTGTTGTTGTTGTTGTTGTTGTTGTTGTGCATTTTTGAATTTTACTAGTATCCAGGAAACCGGTAAATACTCTAACATGACATCACCATTACCGAATGAAGACCCCGCTTACGTTTTAAAGGGTTTAACTGAGGTTCTATTGCCTGGATATTTCGAATTTTTAGGCCAGAGAAGAAGGTAAATCAATAACGGTTCCGGTAATAGGAAAAGGACTTACTCCGGACGGTGTCGACTCATCGTATGCCTCTGCTCTCCATCCTATCAACAATAACACTTTGCCACAAATGCAGAATACTGGAGGTGATTATAAAATTTATTACTTTGATCATTTGAAAATTCGTGTAACTCTTAGAAAAAACTTAGTTGACCACTCCAATGGTCTGTTTCTAAGAGGATTGGAAATTCATTCATTATTCGTTTCTTTCCTTTCTGTCGTCTTCCATTGTCTTTTTTCCTTGACAATGCTGACATGGGGAAATAGCATTTTATTAATTAGTGAAACCCCAAGACCGCCTTTCTTTTAATCTTGCCATTGATCAATAATTCACTGGTTTTTCTGGATAAACAAACACGAAGTAGTTATTACAGCATTTACTCATACACAATAGCTGACGTTTCGGTGGTTTCACCTTTTTCAGAGCATGGAAAGGTCAATTTCACATGCAGTCTACTCAGCCAAACACTCTCACAACCCTAGCAGAGAAAACGTAAAGCATAAATTTTCGCTAACAAAATAGAAGTTTCTTTTAAGCACTCATCGTTGTGTTCTTTGCAGTTCTTCCAGTTATTTCCTGTAGACCAGCCACATGGGCGAGTAATGTGCCTGGCTCAGGTGAAAAATTAGGCTGGGACACGGCGCGGGGTCACACGTCGCCACAAGACACTCCTTGCGGTTTTACTTTTTTAACCTGAGCCAGGCATATTCTTTGCCCATATAACATTATGTGCCGCTGGTCGACACGATAAAACTGGAAGACTTGCAAATAACAAAGCGATCAGCGCTTGAAAGAAGCTGTTTATTACACGAGTGAAGAATTCATGTACTAAGTTTTCTCTGGTGAGGTTAGGAAGAAAATGTTTGGATGAGTAGATTTTATGTCAATTTGACCTTCACAGGCTCTGAGACGTCAACTATTGTATATTAATAAGTACTGTAATTGCAACAATTTTGTTAACTTTTTCATATGCTGTCTACTACAATTTTTATGGCAGGGTATTATGCGAAATAAAACCACAGTGGTCCTGAGATATTTGCAAAACTCCGGACCGCAACGGTCTGCAGTAGGAACGAGAGCGCTTTTAGCCTTTCCGGTGGTTAATGCTTTCACCACCACACCGTGCGAGTCGTCTTCGTTTCGCCTGTCTCTTAGCTAGTCTCACTACCATTATGGTTTGATAACAACTTCATGTTTGTCTGTCAAAAAAAGCACGGAATTACTAAAACATTTGCACTTTCCATTATATTATTTCAACTGATCACGGATCTCTTTCACACAGAGATCTTATGCGGGTTAGTCGCGAAACAAAGTAATGCCTTCCCCTGTGGCGGATATCACCTGTAGACCCGTTAATTATCAAGTGACTCAAGCGGGCGACTGTAGAACTTCCACTTTTTTCTGTCGTTTGCAAGAACAGCCAAATGGGTTAGGGACTTTAAGGATTCCTCGAGCATCACATATTTTTTCAAAACTTTTCGTGAAAAACTCTGACCATAGAGTCGGTGATCTCCCTGCAGTGTGTTTAACATCCCGAGGAATCCAGTCACTAACTGCTCTTTTCTATCGGTTGTCAATCATGCGCATTACGGGTCCGGCCCACCTTATCTTCGACTGCTTCCCGTACGGAACGGCATCTTTGATTTTTGATCCTTGACGTAGGTTGGATCTTTGGATCCCTTCCCTTGCTTGTGTGACACGGGATGCTCCTAGCATCTTTCGACTTCTCCTGCAACAACGCTGAGTGATCTTTCATCTTGCTTGCGCAGAGACCAGGCTTCTGACGCATACGTCAAAGCAGGAAGTACCGCCATTGAGTCGAAAAGGTGGGTACGGAGTCGGGTGTTCTTTGTTTTCTTTACTACACCCTCGATGCTATTGAAAGCTCCCCAAGCCGCTCGTTTCCTTCTGCTCAACTCTGGAGCTGAGTCGCTCAACATGTTGATTACCCGACCTAGACAGACATAACTGGAGCATTCAGAGACATTCGTTTCGTTGAGCGTAAAAGGGGCTAAAAAACTAAAAAAAAGGGACGGACATAGGACACTGGTTAGCACACTGGTTAATCGTGAACCACAAACGACCTTATACATTCCTGAAATGAAAATGGATCTAAGGGATCGACTCCCTGCTTCTGCTTAGCTAACTTCACACATATTCTCCGTGTTTTCGAAAACGTATTCGTGCATGTGTGCGTGCTGTCGTTTATGAAGATTGTATTCTCCAAGCCAATTCATCCAAAACCCTACTAGCAAGTGACTTGAAACTACATAATAACTGGAGCATTCAGAGACATTCGTTCCGTTGAGCGTAAAAGGGGCTAAAAAACTAAAAAAAAAAGGGACGGACATAGGACACTGGTTAGCACACTGGTTAATCGTGAACCACAAACGACCTTATACATTCCTGAAATGAAAATGGATCTAAGGGATCGACTCCCTGCTTCTGCTTAGCTAACTTCACACATATTCTCCGTGTTTTCGAAAACGTATTCGTGCATGTGTGCGTGCTGTCGTTTATGAAGATTGTATTCTCCAAGCCAATTCAGCCAAAACCCTACTAGCAAGTGACTTGAAACTACATGGGAGGCGATCGTGAGTCGCCTCCAACAAATAAGCTTCCCAGTCTATTCCCAGTCTATGGGAAATAATGGCAACCACACTTGAGTGTAACCAATCCGCACGTTCTGAGCCCAGCAAACTATACGCACTTATCGAGCGCTAAATACGGTAAGGTAAGCAAGCCTCCCTTCACTTACTACGAAAGAGTTGAGTAGTGTTGAGTAAAACGAGTTACTAAAATTTAAGCACCTTTCTAGACTGCACAAATCTCAGTGAACCAAGCTGATGATCTCTGCTGTAGTGCAGGCTCGCTTACATCTGAGACATCCATACAGGATTTGATCATAAATGCAAGAAGTTCAAGGTGCATCGTCATCGGACTCGCTGAGACGAGAAGGCGCCACCCGTTCAACACCGCCTATGACACCGGAGAAGAACTGTTTCTAGGAATATGCGACAATAAAAGAGTCAGCAGCGTCGGCGCTCTTGTCAACACGAGTTCGGCCATGAACATCGATTCATTCGAATAACTGACAACCCAACCTTTACGGTTGAAAAAATGTCGATCACATTTTTTGATATTGATATTTGATACCAGCTTTGACAATTTTCGTTGTCTGCGCACCGACATCGAGCTACGAAGAGGGCTAAGAGCAAACGTTTCATGTGGACTTGGCAAAGTTCTACAGAAAAGTCCATACATCTTTACGGTTACCACTGAAGAGTTTAAAGTTAAGATTGTACCCAGAAGAACGTCTAGAGAGCGTCGTATTAGAGCCGACGGATTTAAATGGAAATAGCAGAGTGAGCGGCTGTTTGAGTTCATCACGACGACCAAGAGCATTCATGGTAACTCACAATTCCAAAACCTCTACCCTCAATGCGGGACGTGGGAGTCTACCAATGGGGAGTAATATAGCGAAGTAGGTCGTGTCCTATTAAACCGAAGGTTTCTTTAGCCGATGTTGCTACTGTTCCAAAACCCTACACGGGATCAGACCTTCGCCTATTTCTTGCAAGATTTCATTTTTCATGGAAAGAAGAAAAGACTGCAAATTTAGGAAACGAAATTCCAAAATCACCATAAACCGGGATTTATTCAGTCCATTGGTCCAAAGTTGGTAATATGCTGTTCTTGGTAACATCGGTAAGAAATACAATCAACTAATTCAAATCTTCACGTTAGAGGTTTGAAAGATTTGGTCTGCCCAAGATAGGGCTTAAACACCTGAGCAACCTTCCGATGGTTCTGGTCAACACACTGGCTTGGTTCCTCACACGTTACATGTTAGAGTGAAAAATTCATATTCAATTCAAGACCAGTAAGACTGTGTGACTGTTCACGAAGGGTGACCGCCACGATAACGGCAGCTGTCGTCCACTCTGCTCTCTATCTGTGGTCAGCAAACTTCTCACGCGATTCCTAAACAGGATTGGCAGAACCCTGAACGAAAGAGAGCCATGTGAAGAAACAGGGTTTCGAAAAGAATTCAGTAAAGTGAACTACACACTAGAATAGGATTGAATGAGGTACTGTGAGAGTGAAAGAGATTGCTCCGTTCCATTTTCAGATGTAGGCAAAGCCTTTATTCAAATAAGATAGAAACAGTCGCGAAAGATCTGGACACCCAGAGCGTCTTTTCTGAGTGCATAAAGAATCTTCATGAACTGCACAAAAATTTCACAACCAGAACATCACTATTCCACAAGTATACTAAATTCGCCCTAAAAAGAGAGGCTACAGAATGCGACAGCATTTCGCCAAAACTGCTTACTGCCACTTTCGAGAACTTCATGCCAACATTGGAACGATAAAACATGGAAGTGAAAATCTGGTCACCAATTACAACATCTTTGTAATGCTGACGCCGTTATCCTTATAACGTCAAACATTAGCCAAGCGGAACGAATGCTGGCCGACGTTGATAAAGCCTGTGGAAAGATTGGTCTTCGACTCAATTTCACGAGGGCGATGGTCATGAGGAACAGATTAGTTACGTATATCCCATTCACGCTGAACGGGACAAATATCTTCGAATGCTCCAGTTATGTCTATCTAGGTTGGGAAATCAACAGGTTGAATGACTTGGCTCCAGAGTTGAGCAGAGGGAAATGAGCGGCTTCGGGGGCTTTCAAGAGCAACGAGGATGTAGTGAAGAGAACAAAGAACACTTGACTCCGTGCCCACCTTTTCGACCCAATGGTATTTTCTGCCCCAACGTATGCGTCAGAAACCTGGCCGCTGCGTAAACAGGATGAAAGACCACTCAGCGTTATTGAATGCGCAGTTGAATGGACGATGCTAGGAGCATCCCGTTTCACACAAGTAAGAAAAAAAATCCGAAGCTCCGACCCGTGTCAACGATCAAAAATGAAAAATGCCGTTCTCTATGCCAGAAAGTCGAGAATAAGGTGGGCCGGACACGTAATGTTTACGCACGACAACCGATAGAGAAAACCTTTACTGACTGAATTTCTTGGGCTGTCAAATATACTGCAGAAAGACCACCGACCCGATGGTCAGATTTCTTCACAACCCTAGGAGAAAGGTATAATGCTCAACGAGTCCCTAGAGCGATAGAATCAACTGGGCTACTCTTGCGCACGATAGGGAAAAATGGAGGATTTACTGGCGCCCGCTCGAGTCGCTTGATGATCAATGAGACAACAGATGATACAAGTGATTTCAATTGATTGATTTGGCTCCAAACACACTACCCATTTTTTAAGTGGTTTTCTTAAAGGTTGCACTTTGATGTTGTTGAAATCCATTCTTACCATATAGAAAACACAATATGGAGAAAAATTTTGGGCTAGATAATTTCGCCAATTTTTTAGAGTGATTGTGTCACCAATCTAGTTAAGAGATGTGGTGCCAAGTGCAGTGCATATTGTTCATCACTATCTGTAAATTATGTTTCAGTAATAAGCCAAACTTCTGGACTATCGTTTTTCTCCGCGCCACCTCCTCCGTTAACCTCAACAGCAGAAGATATGAGCCGTTTACGCGATCGACTCGTGCTAAACTCCCTGATGACCCAACCCGGATTTGGGCTGGCAGCTGCCTGGTTGAACAATTTGCCGAAACCGATTCCGAGTGAGTGGTCCGTAACCTTAAGACTTTATTTCAATTATTCATATTAACAACAAGGCCGAAATGTTACTTTGGTGTGATGCATGGTATATCATCAAACATAGCATAAATTCTAAAGTTTTTCTAAAGTATTTCAACATAATTCGATACTTTTAGCTACAAAACCACTAGTCGACCTTATTAAAAAGGACTACCGAGAAGACGATGACTGCGAAGTGAACGTCGACAACGATTTTCATACTGACGAGGAAAAGGTCCATATTTATCGATCTACTAATTGTTTAGGTGTCTTGCTTCAAATTTCCATTGTTTGCTGTGATCGATTGCTAGACGCGCCCTGATTGGCCAAATTTGCAAATCTGTGATTGGTTAACGCTACAATTAATTTGTAGTTATTGTTAGTTACATTTACCGAATTTGTTTATCTGATACTATCTATACTCACTCAGCAATTGCAAGGTTGTCGAACAGTACACGGTTACTTCCATAAAATGACACACAGAACACAATCATGGCTGACGTTTCGGCAGAATCGCCGTCTTCAAAGCCTAGAAGGGTACACTAATATGCAACTTACTAGGTCAAACACTTCAACGGCACAAACAGAAAGAAAAAATCTGCACCATAATTACAGCAGGAGACGGACAAATACTTTGAATTATTGAACGAGCAATCAGAGCACATCAAGTTCACCCGGGAAAACCGAAAGACGACTGGCTCTCGTTTCTAAACGTTCAAATTAGGTTATCAAATAACAGTTATATCACAAAGTGGCACCGAAAACATCCTGGTTCATTCCTAGTTCAGCACACAGCCACCCCTGTGTGCTCAAGTAGGAAACTAAAGGAATAATCTCGCGACTTGGCTCTGCAATTAGCCATTGAAGCGCTTGACCTAGTAATCTGCGTATTAGTGTACCCTTCGGGGCTCTGAAAAAGGCGATTCTGCCGAAACCTCAGATGCGATTGCGTTCTATGTGTGTTAGTGTGGAAGTAAACGTATGCTGTTTAACAACCTCGCGATTGCTGAGAGAGAAAACGACGAATTCATAATCCAATGCCGAGGTTAATAGAAAGTCGATCCTGGGTGCTATCTATACTATTTTTTATCAGACCCAAATACTTGTTCTGTTAATATTTAGCTAACGTGACAACAGAGCTTTTTTTTTCTAGATTCTTACGATTGCTTTTTAGCTAAATGTATCCAGAAGCGAGTCAGACGAAAACAAATCGCTTATAATCAAACGTGGCGAGAGGTATTTGCTTATACGAAGACGTACCAATCTGTTTCATGTCCTTTTTGAAAAACAAATCAACTGATTTGTTTTTAGCCCATGTGAGAATGCATCAGCAACCAGTTCCGACGGATGCTCGCCGGCTCACACCAGTTCCGCACATTCACCAGTTAACCTCTTCAAAAAAGGGGACACACCGAGTGCTTTTCATCACCTAGTGAGGACATTCTTCTTGTGTTTTGATGTTGCTAGGACATCTTAAACAAAAAAAATGACGATTCCTGTTTAGAATGTGGATTCTCGCTTCATTGTGTCCCCATTACATGTGTCACCGTCAGAAACGCATTCATCAGTCAGTCCAAACGGTTGCTATGATTGTGCCGTCTATAAAACGAAACTCACTATGGCCGACAACAAGTGCCGATATCTTGAAAGTCGTGGGAACACGTTGCAGGTGATTCTCTTAGTGTAGTCATTATAGCAAGATTCTTACAGCGATAACAATCCACTAGAAAATCTATTAGAATTATGGTGCCGAGATATTTGTATCATAGTGGTCGTGTTTCACATCATACCCTACCTTAAAAAATAGTAATAGGCAATAAATAAAAAGTTGATTGTGACCTCATGAACTGATCTCATTGACATAACGTGAGGTTAGTATATGTTGCCCTTGTTGTTGTCGTTGTTGGATATTCCACTCTTAATCTCACTCGTAGGAGGCGTGTGGCGCAGTGGTTGGAGGCGCCACTGCGACACGCACGTGGAGTCGATTCTTGCGTCCATGGCCCACCAAGCCTTAAATCCCTCCGGAGTCGGCAAATTGGTACTAGACTAGTCTGGGAGGATAACAGCACTGGCTCGATACATTGGGAGGCTACCGCGGATCATTGTAAGGGCCAGATATCTATTCAGTCATCTCCAACGATGCTTAATGAAATCGAATGCATGGCGCATCCCTCAGCGATTGATCAACGCCTAGAGTTTTTAGAACTTTTTAATCCCATTCATAACAGCGCGGTTCTGAGGAAGGCGAAATTACCGAAAGTTGAACCATCGGCCAGCAACAACAGGAACAGCAACAAGAACAGCAACAATAACAACAACAACAAAACAACAATGACAACAACAGCGACAACTTATATCAACATCGCATCAGCTCAACAAGCTCAAGGATAAGAGAATATAAATAAATATATCGATTATTTATGCCGCGGCTTATGAAATGTCGTTCGTTTTAGTTTTTAATTATGATCTGTTAAAACTATCTGGAATTCAATACAGAGCTACTTACCGCATCCGTTAGAACATCTTAGGCTTACTAGTGTTAATACTACTACATCTCTCAACTAGTGCAACACTTTTCCATCGATCATTTACAAGAGTTTCTACGGAGTCAAGATATCAGAAATTATGATGAACTTCCACCTGTACCAAACTGATCCTGTAATATAATCGATGTTTAATACTCATCATAGAATATACCACTTTGGTCGTTTTGTGTGTTAATTTTTGATTAGTGACATGTGAGCCCAAGGGTGAACCGCAAAATTCTCATCCCTATTGACCTCATTCCTACACACCACCGATTCCAGACGGAAGCGGTTCGAGCGCAAGCGCAGATTTCGTCCGCAGAGGCCGCGTTACGAGCCCTTGAAGCGGAGACTCGTACATTACGAGAGCAGACAGAGGTGCTTCATAGAAGGCTTCTCGATTGTCAGGTATATTTCAACTCAGTGTGGATAAAGCGTGGAAGAAGAAATCGTTTTCATCCTACTCTGTATTTTCTGAGAGAAGTAAAAATATCTGTTCACTAAATTGCTCGTTCAACCTTTCGATTCTCGATGTTTAAGGCCAATCTAATTTTCCTTTTTTTCCCATTAGTTTTTTCATTAGCTTGCGATTTTAGGTAATTCTTACTTCGATCTTTAACTTACAGCAGTCCACAGCTGGTGACGCTAATATCTCATTATTTTTTTGGTCGTTCAGGAGCAAGCGGTTCGCTTCATGCAGTGTGACCGAGCATCAAATCCGCAGGCCGTGGCGTTATTCATGAACCATCTCATACAGTCAACAATAATTCGCTAAACCTATGCTTATCAGCTTGGAAACAACGACGTGGTTGTTTTTAGTTCTCGATTTGCTCCTGTTTACACCAGGTTTTCAACAATCCTCAATGAAGTGCAGATATTTATCTTTTAACAGAAAATACATCATGCCAAGCTGGGAATTCGTTTAATATTGAGACTAATAATTTCACTTCATAAGTGTCTTTCACTGTTCTCCTTCATATGACTAATTTTTTTTACCATTATGCTATCCGAGTTGTCGATCCACAGTATTGCCAGATATCACTTTATTCGAAGTCATCACTGACTGGCAATCTGTGGCTACACCATAGTCTATTGGATTCGCGACATTAATTTTAATGATTTTATAATGACAAGATTCTAATGAGTCATATTGAGTATGTAGCAGCAATCTTATAAAAATGTTATACACTATATTGGATAAGATCTGTACGATGTCGTGGATACCGCCCACTCACCCGCCGTTGGTCGCTTGCTTTAGAGAGGTATCGCCCGTTTAACCAGGGCCGCCGCAGACATAGTAAGCGAGATAGAAACAATAGTCGGAGAAAAAGTGAACAACTAAATTTTTATACTCAAATTCACAGCGGTCGTAAGTTTCGACACAATGGAGACGAAATCGTCTTTTGCGTGTTTGCGGTCGTCTTTTTGACGTTGTTTTTAGCTGATTGCAAAAGATCGATAGAACTAGCTGAGTTGGGCGAAACGAAGGACCCGCATGGTGTGGTGGTGAACGCTTTACTCCCCAGAAAGGACAATAGCGCGTTCGCTTCCCACTATAGATACCTGCGGTTCAGAGTTTTGCAAATATCTCAGCAACGTTGTGGTTGTTTTTAGCATTATGCAAATTTTGCTATAAGGTGACATCGGCGCCTCTCGACCATCTTCCGTTATGCCAACTGTTTAATCCTGCTATTATTTTTAATTATTTTTAAAAAATGTGACGTATCATTAAAAATTGCAAAGTTGTAATGCGAGTTGTAAATATTGTCTTCATTCGCTCGATGTGCAATCTTCCAATGTCTTTCCTCCCTCTCCTATGATTTTAAAGTTCTCTGTTCTATTTGTAACCTATTTATCCTCTTTGTTTCTATTTTCTTATTTCACTTTCTTCACTCACTCAGTGTGATATTCTATTGAATCCGTTTCTTTTCATGGATTTTCGTAATCGATACAGATGTTATTCGAACCTCATCTGAGTTACGTATGATCCTTGGGTTATACAGTTATTCCTTACAAGCGTTTGTATTCATACACGTGATAATGAAACGTGTATTTTAAGATTCAATCGATTCAAAAGTGCAATTCCACTTTGCATTTGTTGTACTACCACGTCTCTTCTTCTTACCAGCCAAAGGACCTATGTGTCAATATTTTTATGTCTTTCAAAGTATTGACTAATAAATATCTTACAAGTGATTCATTGTTCTCTCGGTGAGCTGTTTATTTATAAATAAGCTAACGTTTCGGCGGAGTACGCCTGTATCAGGCCTGGAAGGTCAAGTTGATGGCAATCCACCCATCCAAACATCTCCATGACCAATTAGAGAAAAGATTAAACCAAGATTTCAATCACATTGAAGACCGAGTGGCTTCTTCGCACACTCACCGCTTTCTATGAGAATCTCATCTCACGTGAAGCGCGTATATTTATAAGTATTTTATTATACATAAGCTCGTCGACGTATCAGGTTAGTGCTTTTATCCTTTTAAACAAGGCTGACACCAATCTACCGAATACGAGCGGATGAGGGATGTGATCAGCTCTACCGCCGGATTGAAACAAGATCTATATGAATTAAAAAGCATTTCCAAGTACTACGATAAGCGTACAAGCGATGAGGTGAAGAGAAGGTTGCATCGTGTGCTGCGGTATGTGTGTTTTGTTCGCTATAAAAGGCTCGTAGATGTGTATTGGAGCTTACTGAAGCTACGGCACACCTCAAAATTGGACAATACAAATTTACGGATTCAAAGGCATTTTAATAACTAAATTAAAATAAATGCGTATTTTTATTTTATCTCTTTCTACATGACGCGCCACCACATCTACTGTATGGATCCAAGCATTTCATGCATTCAGCTCGATTTTTTGCATCGTCTACGAAGGTCTTCGAACATTCCGCGTATTCTTTCGGCTAATTTTTGCGGATTTTGTCATCTTTAGGAACGCCGTAGAATGCCGGTGGAGCCAATTCTTCTCGCAACCTGAGAAATAGCCAGGCTAAAGCGTTCTCACGCTGATTGGAGGAGAGCGTTGGATGGGGGGTGGATCGAACTATGGCCCTTGTCAGTCCACGGTATCGCTGACCACTGCGCTCTCCCCACCCGTATATATATATATATATATTTTGTAATTTCCATAAGTACTTATGTATATGTATTACGTATATCTAGCATAAAAATATTTTACATTTTATCACATATATTTTACATTTATAAATTTTGCAGACATATTTCTGTACAAAGAATGAAAGGATAAAGCTCTCAGCGTTGTTCAATCCCTGAAGGATGCACCATGCATTCGAGTTCCTTGAACAACGTTGGAGGTGATTGAATGCATGTCTGGCCTTTACAATGACTCCCGATCATTTACTGATTCATAGAGCCAGTGCTGCTATCCTCCCAGACAAGTCTCGTACCAATTTGCAGGCCCGGGGAGATAGAATGCTTAGTGAGCCAAAGGCGCGGGGATAGCTCCCAAATGTGTGTATGTGTGTATGTGTATGTGTGTGTGTGCATGTGTATGTGTGTGTGTATGTGTATGTGTATGTGTGTATGGTGTGTGTGTGTGTGTTGTATGTGTGTGTGTGTATGTGTATGTGTGTGTGCATGTGTATGTGTATGTGTGTATGTGTATGTGTATGTGTGTGTATGGTGTGTGTGTGTGTGTGTGTGTATGTGTGTGTCGTAGGGCGTCTCCGACCACTTAACAATTAACATATCTCTTCAATTTCAAACGACTAACATTCAATTAACACATGTTTTCTGTATTTACGACGTGTATTATTCCATGCGTTCGTGTGGGTGTTCTCGTTTATGCGGTTTGCATTCTACGAGTCAATTCGGCAAAAGCCTGCAATCAAGTGATAGGAAATTATTTGGGAGGCAGTTAGGAGGCACTGCATGAAACTGCCCCGTCTACTCAGAGTGACTGGAAAGTAGCCCGTGAGTATATCTAGCCCTAACGTTCAGGTCACAGCAAGCTATACGTGGAGATCAAAAACTAAGCACAATAGAAGGAATAGGCTCCATTTCCCTAGCCCCGAAAAAACTCCCAGAGTTGGGTAGAACGAATACGGAGAGCCTTCTAAAATTTCAGAACCATTCTATGTTGCCTAAATGGCAAAAAGCTAAGGTGATGATCTGTACCCACAATACACGCACACTTGCATCTGAGTCCTCGAGAGAAGACTTGATCATGCAAGCAAGAAGGATAAACTGCAACGTCATCGGCCCGGCCGAGACAAGACGACGCCACCCATTCAGCTCCATCTATGACACGGGAAAAGAACTATTTCTCGTAACATGCGACTTTAGAGGATTCAGCGGCCGTGGTGTCCTCTTCAACTCGAGTTTATCCACAAACATCGATTCATTCGAACAGTTAACTACCTGAATGGGCGTTTGAAATTGAAGAGAATTGGGTTCGTCGGTATGACGAACGTGCTCCAGGAAGACCACCGACCCGGTGGTCAGTGTTCTTTACCAAAAGCCTAAAATAAGGGTATGATGTTCAGCGAGTTCCTAAGGAGAGCTGAACTCACTGAGCTACTCTTGCACACCGCAGGGAAAAATGGAAGATTTACTGGTGCCCGCTCGAGTCACTCGACGATCAACGGGACTACAGGTGATACAGGTGATTCTTGCAAAGCACATGGAGGCAAAACAATAGCCTTGTTTCCTGCAATTAACTAAATGTTATTTTAATTCTGTGGTCAGAAAAGGGTTCAACGAGGCGACACTACATTACCAAAGCTGCTTGGTGCCGCAATGTGGTGGATAATTAAGCCGCTGAATTTCGATGAGAAGGGCAAACGACTTGATAGAAAATTCCTGTCAGCTTTTCGCTTCTCTGATGACGCCGTCGTCTTCTCAAGAAGTGCCAGAGAAACAGAGACAATGACCAACGAACTTAACGAAGCGGGGAAAGTGATCGGACTCTGCATAAATCGGAAGATGACCCAGTTCATGAAAGAGCTATGCGGTTCTCCCTTCCGAAATCCGACATGCCATTTCGTCGGTGAAAAATCGAACAGCACCAGGTCCGGACAGGATAAGATCAGAACATCTCAAGAACCTTCCGCTAGTCCTCGTGAGCACACTAGCTCGGCTCTTCACACGTTACCTGCCTGAATGCAAGGTCCCTATTCAGAGGAAGACCAGCAAGACCGCTTTGTTGTTCATGAAGGGCGACCTACACCATATAGGCAACTATCGCCCAATCTGTTTGCTGTCTGTCGTCTACAAACTTTTCACTCATCCTCGAGTGACTCGAGTCGTCCTAAACAGGATTGACAAAACACTCTATACGTTAAACAGTCGAAGATAAGGTGGGTCGGACACGTAATGCGTATGAATGATAACCAATGGACAAGGGCTGTTAGTGACTGGATTCCTCGGGATGTCAAATGTACTGCAGAAGGACCACCGACCCGGTGGTCAGAGTTCTTCACGAAAAGCCTAGAAGAAAGATATGATGCTCGACGAGTTCCTAAAGCGAGGAGAACCCACTTGGCTATTCTTGCGCGCGATAGGAAAAAATGGAGGATTTACTGGCTCCCGCTCGAGTCATTCGACGATCAACGGGACTACAGGTGATACAGGTGATATGTATATAAAATTACTCATTTATTCATATATATATATCTTATCTATTCGCTACTACTAATTCACTGAACTCTTTCGTTTACTTTGACAGTGCCCTGCAATGGTTATTTTAGTAATAGAGATCAAATAATCTTAATGAGCGCGAACAGTTGTCATGTCAAAGTGCCACTTGCCGCCTGTCAGCTCCAATCACCTATCAAGCGATTATTGAGTAACTCGAGCCTGCCCACCAGTATACCAACTCTTCCTCTCTGCTTAGTTGACTTCCTTCGCTCAAATAATCTGTGGAACATCAAATATTTTGTATGTCGTCCTTTTATACTGTCTTAGGTATGAGGTGGCTTGCTGAGCTCTTTAACAATAACTTCCTATGCTTTGATAGACATCCGGATAGAAATGTCAAATTTCTGCTTGGCTCAAGTGACCTCCATCGCTATACTCTTAATCTAATTTCATTTAGTTAGTTGTTTTTGTAGTGACGCCGATCCGTCGCGTCGCATGCATTCGCTCCTTCACACTTTCCTAGGTTTTTACATCTCGTTTACACCCTTATTATGATCTGAACGCAATAAAGGATCCATAATTATGAGCGTCTAAAACTACAAAACTGTTCTTATTTATTTTTCACTAAATCTTCCCCTTTATTGACTTTTTCATAAGGATGGAGAATAGTGAAGAATGTAGTAGCCTAAACGGAAAAAATTTCAGTGATTGCTAGCTGTTCAGTCTTCATGTGGCATCGACCAAGGCGTTCGATTCCTGTGATACTCATCATTTCACTTCTTATCAAAAATCCAGCACTAAGCATCGATCCAGAATGTTATATGACCGTCGTCAGTCCAACTATTTCACTTTATTATTATTATTATTATTATTATTATTATTGTCACTGTAATGCTGTGTGCAAACAACATTGGATATACTATCAGTTTCAGTTTTAGCCACAGGTCGCACGACATTTCGGTTATCCATCAGAAGTTCACTTAGTGAGAACCGATGACGACTACATCCTTGAAATCCACCGAATCCCACATGGGCGCCATCACGAAAGTTCGTCTGCCACATAAAAGCTTCCCTCAGCTTTTCTTTTTCTTCCTTTAGTCGTTATTATCCTTAGCCACATAAACGGTTCTCTATGGAGATTGGTATTATGATTTATACATATTGAATAGGCATTCATTGGTCACGTGTTTACTGTCCTTTATTGAACTCAGTTTCTAGAAATCATCTCAGAAGAAAGACCGTTAGTGTTTTTGCAACACGGTATTTTTTCCGACGGCTTCAACTGGACACCAAATCTCCCGAATCAATCAGCTGGTGAGCGTAATTTCGAAGTTTGCCATGATCTTCATTTCTATAGAAAATTGTGGAATATGGGAAGCGCAGTTGCTGTTCAATTTCTGGGCCAACCAAGCCCCTCATTTCTCCACGGTTAAAAATTAGAAAAATTGCAACCAGACCAATGCAAAAAGCTCTCTTCAATCCACAAAGGCTTGTGAACATTGGGTGCCTGTTGTGAAGAGTTGGGAGCGCCTCACAGCGGCTATCTCTGGACTTCAGAGAGAATCGAATGGAAGAAGTGCTGGGTTTCCTCCGCTATACGATGTTATTCAGAAGACAAAAAACACTGAAAACTATTAACTCGATTGGTTTACAGCATCATTATGGCTAGCACTCGCTCCTTGTTTTCATCCAAGAATTACAAGAGAAAACGTATGTCGTGACAAAGCTCAGTGAATTAATTACACGTATTGTCATCTGTTTTGGATGCATTCAACAATATCAAGAATCTCAAAGGCGGTTAGATGCACATGTGCTCTACGCATGCATCAAATCGATGTTTTATCCTTCAATACAAATCTAACACCAAATGGCTAACTTTGGAGCAACGACAAAGTCGGTTCACTCAGAACTTAAGGTCGAAGGTCCTATGTGAATTGTAGTTATCACTAACCATTGCGCACCTCCACCTTCAATTCAATCCAATTTATGTCTGTCGTTACTGATATTATTACCATCATCAGCACTACTGTTGCACAAAAAAATCATTAAGCCTTCGTTTTCGCCGACGCCGGATTTGATGTGTGGATCAGCAACTCACGTGGAACACCGCCCTCGCAGAAGCACATTGGCTATGGGCCACACGACCAACGATTCTGGAACTTCACGTAAATTGCAGCAACATCTATACTTTCAAACTTTTTTTCCATGCCTTAATTTTTGCCCACATCATTCGAAATACTTTGTATTTTTCTTGTTTACTTTGAATTTAGCAACTATTCTACCACAATGTCTAAATATTCTGTTTCCATACGAAGGAATTCTGCACGTAAAAGGGAAAATTACGCTTTTTTTCTTCAGAGCAAAAAGCTGCAGAAGAAATAGTGCTCCCCTAAAACAAATGATGAAAGCGAAAGTAGCCAGAAAACTGATGCTTCTTATTAGACTATTACATATCCAGAAATTTACAGATGGCAAGACATGGCAGCTTTTGATTTGCCATCGTCAGTCAACTACGTGCTTGGAAAAACAGCTCAAGTCAGTATAGAGTTGTTCCTCTTTTTCATTTTTAGAAGCTTCATATTGTTTATGCTATACTAGTTAAGATCACATCTGGAAATTCGAAGAAATTGGGCTATTATTTTGTTTCCATGTGCTCTGTAAGAATCACCTGTATCATCTGCAGTTTCGTTGATGCGCGAGTAACTCGAGCAGCCACCAGTAAATCTTCCGTTTTTCCCTGTCGAATGCAAGATTAGCCCAATGCGTTGTGCTCACTCAACGAACTCGTTCAGCATCATGCCTTTCTTCTAGCCTCTTCGTGAAGTACTCCAACCATCGGGTCAGTGGTTTTCCTGCAGTAGGTTTGACATCCTGAGGAATCCAGTCACTAACAGCCCTTGTCCATCGGTTATCATTCATACGCATTACGTGTCCGGCCCACCTTATCTTCGACTGTTTGGCGTATAGAACGGCATCTTTGATTTTTCATCGTTAACGTAAGTCGGCGCACGGGCGCGTGTAGCGCAGTGGTTGGAGGCGCCACTGCGACGCGCACGTGGAAAGCGCGCATGGCCCACCAAGCCTTCCATCCCTCCGGAGTCGCCATATTGGTACCAGACTTGTCTGGAAGGATAGCAGCACTGGCTCGATACATCGGCAGGCCACAGCGAGTCATTGTAAGGGCCAGATATGCATTCAGTCACCTCCAACGATACTAAATGAAGTCGAATGCATGGCGCATCCCTCAGGGATTGATCAAAGTCGAAAGCTTTATCCTTTATCCTTTTAAGGTAAGTCGGAGCTTCGAATCCTATTCCTTACACGTGTGAAACGGGATACTCCTAGCATCGTCCTTTCAACTGCGCGTTCGATGACGCTGAGTGATCTTTCATCCTGCTTGCGTAGCGACAAGGTTTCTGACGCATACGTTAGAGCAGGTAGAACCGTTGAGTCGAAAAGGTGGGCACGGAGTCGGGTATTCTTTGTTCTCTTCACTACATCCTCGATGCTCTTGAAAGCTCCCCAAGCCGCTCGTTTCCTTCTGCTCAGCTCTGGAGCTAAGTCGTTCATCATATTGATTCCCCGACCTAGATAGACATAACTGGAGCACTCGGAGAAATTCGTTCCGTTGAGCGTGAATGGGGCAAACGAAACCAATCCTTTCTTCGTGAACATCGTTTTCTTGAGATTTAGTCGAAGACCAATCTTTCCACACGCTTTATCAAAGTCGGCAAGCATACGTTCCGCTTGGCTAATGTATGGTGTTATAAGAACGATATCATCAACAAAGCGAAGGTGATGTATCTGCCGACCATCGATTTTCACTCCCATATTATCCCACGTAAATATTCGCATGACGTTCTGGAGGGTGGCTGTAAATAATTTTGGCGAGATTGTATCGCCCTGCCTAACTCTTCTCTTGACGTCGATGTTAATATCATTGTGGAATGATGATATCTTGATTGTGAAATTTTTGTGCAGTTCACTAAGAATCTTTATGTACTGAGTAGGGACTCCTTGACTATTAAGGGCTTCCATGACCCCTTCTATCTTGATTGAGTCAAAGGCCTTCTTTACATCAATGAAAGTGAGGCAGAACGGTCTTTTGTACTTTTGCGATACTTCACAGAGCTTTGTGTAGATGTGGCCCATCATACTAAATGGTTTTCGAAGCCCTGCTGGGCTGTCCTTCGTCCAGTGTTCAGTCAAAGCTGTTTAGCTGTTAACGGTCAAAGCTGTTATGACTGTAGTCAACTTGTAAGATTACTCTAACATTTTTATTAAAACAGTTTCCTTTTTTACAGATTTAGTTCACGTTATGGACTTTGTAAAATCAATTAATAACCCTTAATAGGGTTATTGTAAAAATTTTCCATTTCACGACTTCAATGGAGCTTGGATGACCGCTTATGTTAATATTTTTGGTTTGTCGATGAAATCGCTTCTCAGAGAAATAAATGAGATACAGAATTTCTTATTGGCTCATGGAAACCTAAAAATATCCCAAGCTTATCAGTGAAAAAATACAGATGGATATTCAACATTAATAAAATAGAAAGAAGTTCATGGCTGTACCTAATGAAAACTGTAAAGGACATAAACTGCTCCTTTCTTCACAGCCACTAAATATTAACAATGAATGTAGCAGAATTTAAATCTTCAAGAGGACCATTACTTATTCGAAGACCTCCTAAATTTTTTACGCGACACTTGTTTCTATCAGTTGTTTTTTGTTTAGGATAGCTTGTACTATGTAGGGCATTCACAAGGTACCGAAATCATGTTCGCCAAGCTTGCAGAGGACCAACAGTTTGCTTCCAAAGTACGTTTAGTCGAGTGCTTTTCTCCATAGAATTCCATAAAGAAGGGACTAACATTTCAGTATAAAAATGGATAGATATAAGGATTTTATCTACAACAGAAATTGTCCGATCGCGCAGTACAGATCCCTTTGAGCTTGGCAAATCGGCACCAATCTTGTCTGGGAGGATAGTAGTACAGTCTCGAAGCACTGATATGCTAGCACATGTCACTGTATTAAGTCAGAATGCATTCAGTCACCTGTACGATGCCTGATGAAGTAAAATCTATAGGCGCATTCCCCAGGGATTAATCAACGCTGAAAGATTTATCTCGACTTTAACAAAAACGCTAGACTAAAGAGTGTAAAGTTGCACAGAAGTGTGTATTCCTACAACACCCTAGTTGATCAGAAAATTCTTTTCACTTGGGCATAAAGAACGTCAAATGAGGTTCTCTTAATTATTATAGACCTTGATGACGATGAAGTCGTTTCACAAATTTCTCGTCGTTTGACACTGTGGGAGATCTAAAATCTGGCAGAAATCCTTTATATTTCTCTGATGATGAGTCTCTGATCCAAATAAGCTTCCTCGTCACATCCTGCAACGTTGCTGCACACTCTCGATCAATTACATTCAGTTACTTGGACACATTAATCTCAGAAATTATCTTCTTTAAAGCGTTTATGCAGGCTCCCATGACTCATTATTCTACACAAAAAGCACACCTTTTCTAGCAGTCTTCTTCATTTCTTTGAAACAGCGTTCTTAACGTTAGGAATTGAACTATTATCGTCCTTATCGCGTTTTTCTTCATTAAGGTATGGCTTTAGCTTTCAAGAGTATTTGCACCCACTTCTTATCAACGATTTTGTTTCGTCTTCGCCTCTCATTTCCTTCTGTTATGTTGTCTTAATGCTTTACATGTTTTCATTTGCTAGTAGCTAACATTCTTCAGGGCGCGTATGGCGCAGTGGTTGGAGGCGCCACTGCGGCGCGCACGTGAAATGCGCCCATGGCCCACCAAGCCTTCCATCTCTCCGGGGTCGGCAAATTGGTACCAGACTTGTCTGGGAGGATAGCAGCACTGGCTCGATATATCGGCAGGCCATCGCGAGTCATTGTAAAGGCCATATATGCATTCATTCACCCCCAACGATACTTAATGAAGTCGAATGCATGGCGCATCCCTCAGGGATTGATCAACGCCGTGAGCTTTATCCTTTATTCTTTAACATTCTTCAAGCTCGCTATTACCATTCTAACAGTAAATTTTAAACGAAGAACAATATGAAACTTTCTCATCCACATTACTAGTTCCTGACTCTTTTTATAGGAGGATACGGACCACAAAAGTTCATTCTATGATTAAAAAAAAACTTATTGTCAAGGTTTGAGAACTTCTTTCAATTCAGATACGCCAGTTTCATGCACTGGCTCCAGTAGCGACTGTATCTCATGTCGGTGGATTATTTCGGCTGTTCGGAGAACGATTTACTACGTTTCTCGTCGAAGTAGGTTGAGTGTAAATATGTTAAAAAAACATTTAACGTACAACTTAGGTAGGTCTCTTTTAATCCATAGCCGTACCGTGATATTCACGTTGGAACACTTCTGGTAGAAGACTTATTCATTAGGATTGAAGAAGAAAAAAGAACCAAGACCGACCTAACATGTGGTCGGTATTTTGTTATTTATTGATACAGAACAGCTGATGTTTTGGCGTCTTCCTTCTTCAGAGCCTGGAATGGTCAAAATAACATGCAGTTTTACTCCGTCAAACACTTTCATAACCTTAGTAGAAGGGACTAAACACACAGATTTCCATTCACGTAATATACAGTTTCTTTTAAACATTGGCCGCTTTTAACCTTTCTATTTACCGCCTACTATAATTTTTAGCGACAGGGTATCATGTGAAATGCAAATGAGATGATGCTGAGATATTTGCAAAACTCCGGACCGCAGTTGTCTGCGGTGGGGAACGAACGCTATTTTCCTTACCGAGGAGTAACGCGTTCACCACCACACCATGTAGGTCTATCGTTTCGCCTGTCTCTCAGTTAGTTCTATAGATCTGTGCCATCAACAATCACCCATCAGCGCGATTGATCTGGAGAGCTCAAATCGGCAACGAACCTAGTTATAGTGGGCAGTAAATAAAAAGGTTAAGATTACGATTTCAACTTCAGTTAACTAAGTTCGCTGCCGATTCGGGCTTCTTAGATCAATCCGGATAACGGGTGACTGCTAATGATGCTCGATGCAACTAGCTGAGACACAGACGAAACGAAGGACTCGCATGGTGTCGTGGTGAACGAGTTACTTCCCGGAAAGGACAGTAGCGCGTTCGTTGCCCACCACAGACACCTGCGGTAAGGAGTTTTGCAAATGTCTCATCATCATCCTAGTTGTGTTTGCCGCTTTGTTCATTTTAAGTCTTCCAGTTATTCTGTGTAGACCAGCCGCACAATTTTACATGCACGAGGAATGTGCCTGAGTTACGTGGAAAATATCCAAAGCATCAGCGTGTAAAACGCTTGAGACGTTTTGGAAAAATTGCAAAAAAATCCAAAAGTGGACCGCAAGGAGCAGTAGACACTTATGGTCACGCATGACCTCTCACCAGACCTCAGTGTGATTCTCAGAGTGATCTGATGAGACAGGTACATTCTTCGCGCATGTAAGATTGCGTGCTGGTCTCAACCAAATAATTAAAAGGCTCACGACGAACGAAACGGTGCTTATTTAAAAGAAACTGTTTATTTTGCGATCAGAAATCTTTGTTTAATTTTGGTCTGTTGTGGTCAGGAAAGTAGTCTGCTGAGTATATTTCACCTACGTCTTACCCTTCCAAGATCCAAAGAAGGCAAAATCATCGAAACGTCGGCTATTCTATGTTAGCAAAAGATGTTATACCGTTTTTGCTCATTAAGAAAGAAAAAAGAACGCTGTAGCGTTCTTATGCTATGTTCGCCTTCAAAAAAAAAAGGCGAAACGGTGCTTATTTAAAAGAAACTGTTTATTTTGCGATCAGAAATCTTTGTTTAATTTTGGTCTGTTGTGGTCAGGAAAGTAGTCTGCTGAGTATATTTCACCTACGTCTTACCCTTCCAAGATCCAAAGAAGGCAAAATCATCGAAACGTCGGCTATTCTATGTTAGCAAAAGATGTTATACCGTTTTTGCTCATTAAGAAAGAAAAAAGAACGCTGTAGCGTTCTTATGCTATGTTCGCCTTCAAAAAAAAGCCCTCTTTCCATTAAGCATTCACTTATGTTTGCCTAGCTTTTGCCTATATATTAGATTGCCTTGATTGGCGCTCATTCGGCAGCAAAAGACGTTGTCGTTGTCCTTTTCAGATGACGAATCCGATTCAGAAATCCAAGTAATCATATCCCACCGTCGCGCGCAATCTCGATATCAACGCTAAATCTAAACACGATACCGTAACTCCACAAGACCCTTAACAATTCTTAATCTGGTTGCTTATTTGGTAACGGAAAATGAAATACAGTGGTTGCGAATGTATTACGGTGGCTATGACACTCACGGCAAAGAGAAAGGGGAAGGAGAAGTTAGTACCTGAGACTGCGACAAGTTCATGAGGTTTTTGCAAAGGTCTATTAATTTTTTGCTCCAAAGAATTCATTCGTTTACTACAAAACTCAAAGCGAACGAAAAATACTCTGTATTTGTAGTGTTTTTGAAGTCTTGAGTTGTAATATTAGCTGATTTTTGGTGGCTTCTTGATGTTGACAGAAAGAACTGATTGGTTCTTTTCTGAACTCATTGACAAATGGGCTTTAGAAGCGACTCATGTACAACTTTTACTCGAATCCATGCCTACTAAGTTCTGAAAGAGTTTGTTTACTCGCATCTATCAACATTCGCTTTATCAAAACGTAGTTTCATTTGTTTTCTACTCATTTCTTCTGTTCCAAATTCCAATATGTAGTTTTGAAATTATGCTTCATTCGAAGGGAGGGGGAAGCTTACTTGTTAATTAATACTATTTCACTTTTAGTTTTTTCTTCGTCGGATACCGAACTCTCCGTTAACACTGCCAAAGATCATGCAAAAGATGATCAGTTATTTTTGTAGGTGAGCGAATTACAGTGTTCTTAGGAAGACAGGAAAAGTCACAAACTAAGGATATTACGACATCCTCAAATTAAGGACAGTATCTAAAATTTTTCATGTCATGACT
>MQTX01000128.1:367931-381428 GCA_009735665.1 Angiostrongylus cantonensis | reverse complement strand
ATATCGTGTAGGTCGCCCTTCTTGAACAACAACATGGTCTTGCTGATCTTCCATTGGGTAGAAGCCTTGCATTCATACAGGTAACGTGTGAAGAGTAACGTGTGCCAGTGTGCTTGCGAGGATTGGCGGAAGGTTCCTCAGATGTTCTGATCTTATCCTGTCCGGACCTGGTGCTGTTCGATTTTTCACCGACGAAATGGCATGTCGGGTTTCGGAAGGGAGAACCGGTGGAACAGCATATCCATCCTTTTTTATTTTATGTGGCGGGAGGTGGACGTGACTATCGAAGAGATCTGAGTAGTAATCGTAGATGATTTTCTCCATTGCCTTTCTGGACGCTGTTGTTGTTCCGTCTTGGCGTCGGAGTGCAATCATCTTGTTTTTGTAATTGGCGAAGCTTCGGCGGGCTTTGCGAATGCTTTTCCCAGCCTCTGCAGCTTCGACCATTACTGCTGCTCTTCCCTCTTTAAGATCGTCTTTTACCGCCTGTGTGCACTGTTTCGCAAGCTCGGACGTTAGTTCGCGGTTGCCTGCAGCTCGTACAATTCTACGCTGGCGTATTAGCTCAAGAGTTTCTGGAGACAGACGTCTCTTGGTGACCTTCGAACTCTCAGCTTTCATAGCGCTAACGTGAAGATGTTGAATGAGCCGATCGCATTCCTCGTCGATGTTATCGACAACGGCATCTTCCCAACAGCCGACTAATGAGTTGAATAAATCCCAGTTTGTGGTGGTTCTGGTACTTCGGTTTTTGAATTTAGCGGATTTTTCTCCTTTCCGTGAGAAATGAAATTTCGCACGAAGAAGACGGTGATCTGATCCCGTATACATTTTGGGACAACAGCGACATCGGTTAGGCAAAACTTTCTATTTGCTATGATGTGGTCTATTTCGTCGCATGTTCCGAGGAACAGTTCTTCTCCAGTGTCATAGACAGCGTTGAATGGGTGGCGTCGTCTCGTCTCGGCCAGGCCGATGACGTCGTACCTCGTCATTTTTGCTTGCATGGGCAAGTCTTCTTTCGAGAACTCGGATGCAAGTGTACGTGCATTGTAGGTACAGATCGTCACCATAGCTCTTGATCCAGGCAGCTTCCATTGGCCCTGAGATTTTAGCAGCCCCTCGGTGCTCGTCCTACCCAACGCTGCGAAATTGGGAGCTCTTTCCGGGTCAGTGGAATGAGGCCCGCTTTTTTCACTGTATTTAGAATTTATGATACCCACGTATAGCTTGCTGGGCTCTGAACGTGGGGGCTGGTTATACTCACGGGTAGCTTGCCAGGCTCTCCCAGAGTGGGCATGGAGCTTATTTGTTGGAGGCGACTCTTAACCGCCTCCCATATACCTCCTTATCACTTGATTGCAGGCTTTTAGCCGGATTGTTTCGTAGAACACAGTCCGCAACAAGCGAGAATGCACTCACACACGCATGCATGAATACGCCTAGCAAATACAGAAAGTATGTGTCAAATCGGCGCAGCACAAACAGGGAGTCCATCTTCTAGATCCACCTGCGTCTCAGGGAAGCAAAGGTCGCTTTCGGTCCGCGATTAACCCCCAATCTACCACCTGAGGACACTCCACGTAGACTCGCGACTAACCGGCTCGAGATCCCTCATATGAGGGAGATCCGTGGTAATACTGGAATAAAATAGAATAATTATTCGGTAGAAAAAGGCTAAAGTATTAATGAAGATCGAACTTTTGAATAGACGAATAACATATTCAGCAGAAAGGCTACTCACCGTAATGTTTCGAGTGGGACTCGCGCACGCGTTGTTCACGCGGGGTCGCGAGCAAGGCACACCCCAGGGTCGAAATACCATTTGAAATAGAGTGCTAGGTCACGTGTGATAGTGAGGCATTCGTCTTTCCGGTTCATCTTTGGATTTTTGAAATTTATCCAAAACGCCTCAAGAGTTTTTCGCGTTGATGTTTTTGATTCCTGCGCTAGGAACCGCGCGGACACTTCAAAATCATCGCCGTTGTGCTTTTGTGCCCTATGCGCACCTAGAGGAGTGTTTTGACGTATTTTAACTTTCCCATCTAGATGTTCTTTTATGCGAACACAATGTGGTCTACATGCTTCCCCAATTTATTCTTCTCCGCACGCGTTACATGAGATCAAGTATATTATACCTGAACTCATGCAATCCTCGTCTCTTCCGTTACGACAGACTATACAGTTTTCTGAGCTGCACAAACGATCATGGAGACGGTTGCGAACTAACTGACGGCGTAGGATATTAGGTGGGATGTCACTAATCGTTACATAATTTTCAATACCACTTTTCTTAAGCATCTCTTAATGGCGTCACTATTCCAAATATTTTTGATATTTTGACCCCTGGGTGTGCCTCGCCTGCGACCCTAAGTGAGCAACGCGTGGGCCAGTCCCACTCATAACACCACAGTGAGTATCCTTTCTGCTTAATATGGCGTCTATTTAAAAGTTTGTCCTTCATTAATACTGTAGTCTTTTTTCCTTCGAATAATTAAAGTATTCTTATATAAAATACGTCCAGGCTCTGAGGAAGGCGAAATCGCCAAGACATCAGCCACACCAACAGCACCAACGACAACGAAGACCTATACCAACCTCGCACCAGCTAAAGAAGATCAGTTTATAAGATCATATAAACAAATATATCAGGGAAATTCTTTCTCAAAAATGAACATTTACTAGAAGGTGAGAAAATAGCAAAATTAAGCTCTTCACTGGAATTACGTCAGGGTATCATTGTAAAGGCTACTTGCTGGTGAATATCTCTACGAATGGTTCGAAAAGATGTAGTAAGGTATTGCAGCTATAGTTGCTATCTCATGTCTTTCCCTTATCTTAGAGCGACCAGCCCAGTGGTAGCGATACCTTTCACTACGTGTCTGGTACTACTACCCAGGATCTGGTTCGACACATGGAGAGCTCACCAAGCCTCTCATCAGTCTAGAGCCCGAAAATTAGACAAAACTTGTCTAGGACAAGCTCACTCTCTCCACCGCATGTAAGAATGCCCTAGCACGGCTACCTGACGATTACAGGGAGAATCGACTACACCAGCATTCAACGACATTCGTGGCGAAGACGAACAAATTCTCCATTAGCTATTATACAATCTTCTTTAATCAAAAAAATTATCCTTCGACTAAAATATTATGAAGTTCTTGGATATTTTTGAATACAAATGAATTTCAGACACGTATTGGTGTCTATCTATGTCATACACCCGCAGCGACCTCTGTGAAAAATATCCTTCATTGGGCTCAGGTACGACACTTTACTACATTCTAAATAAATCATTATGAAGTCCCAGGCGCCTGTATTGATATGCTGGCCATTGAATAAAGACGAAAAAACGCTACGAACAGCATCTATTTAGATAGTAAAGTCACGAAAATGCGAGAAATTCGACTATGGTCCAAAGGGCAATATGAAAGAATACGGCAAGGTGAGTCGTCCTCTTTCACGACATCAACAATTCCATTTCCGTATAGGTTGTTCTCCCCAGGAAACACCACCAGTATTTGATCTGAGAAAAATAACTACACCGACATATCTTTACTGGAGTAAAGACGACATCCTCGCTGATACTGAAGATATAAGGTCAGCCAACAATTGTTTATTTGTTCGTATTAATCGAAGCCCAACGGCAAGCCAGTCAGTCTTGCAACAAGTTGCAGCAGGACTACCATTCGACTGATATCTCTTCCATTTACGAGAGCTTTTCTTTTTTTAAAATTATCCTTGGAGAAAAGCCAGAGTATTATGAATTCGTAATTCACAACCGATCAGCGACGCTTCTGCATTAGAGGTAAACACAGCGCTTTGTAAAATCGGTATTGCCAGTAAGACGGCGATTACTGACACTGATTTGTACATAGAAGTACTTCTTTTTGGAAACGTCGAACATTTTTCTTGTAAAGTGTGCGGAAACGAATACGTTGGCGAAACGGGTAGACGACTCTGAATCCGTATAAAAGAACACCTAGTAGGCAAACGTAAACACGTCAACGGGATTGATCTAGGAAGCCTAAATCGGCAACAAACTCAGTTAAGCTGAGGCTGCAGCCGAAATCACAATGTTGACTTATTCCACCAATGCCGAGGTTAATAGAAAGTCGGACGTGGGAGTTAACTTTTTAATTTACTGCCTATTACAATTTTACAATTCAGCTCATTTCAAAACAAAATTGTGCACGTTCAAGTTGAAATGCGATCGTTTGCAACTGTATCCTCGTGTTTGAAAAGCGATCATTGGCATATAACTCATTGCACTAAGATGTAGAATTAATCTCATTTGACTCCTGCTTCCACATCTTCATCAGGGCGAAATAGATGTGCGACATTTCCGTCTGCAATGGACAAAAGGCTACGAACTGTCTTTTATTTCTCGGATACTTCTTTTAGTTCTAATTAAGAAAAAATAGTTCACAAGTCGCCAGCATTAAATGAGTCTAGGCTGTTTTTCAAAGCGAAAAACACACTGTTCAAATTGTATTACCTGAATTGCCTACCAATTTTTACGCTTTGTATTGTCACTGCTCCTAAGATGGTGAATATGGGTACCTCGCTGAGCACTAACAGGTAGAGAAATCTGGAAAAAGAAGCGTTGAAGTCTTCCAGAGTAAACATTATGCCCATTTCAATGATGTTGAGATATTTGCAAAACTCCGGACTACAGTTGTCTGCGGTGGGGAACGAACGCGCTATTGTCCTTTTCGGCTGAGAGAGACGAAACGAAGGACCCCCGCATGGTGCGGTGATGAACGTGTTACTCCCCGGAAAGGACAATAGCGCGTTCGTTCCCCACCGCAAACACCTACAGTTCGGCATTTTGCAAATATCTCAGCATCATTGTAGCAATACACGCTGCTATTAAAAAGAGTAGTCAGTAAATGAAACGGTTAAGATTGTGGCCACTTGTCAGAAATAACGCGTCTGAAACGGTTTCCATTTAACTCCTCAATCATAGCCTATTTGATGTGTACGATAAAAATCGACGCGCATGCACGAGCACTCATATAAGTCCGAAGAAAGAATTAAACAGAGAAGCTTCGTACGGACATCATTGATTCGCCCATGATTACAATTTCGTCTTAACGATTATAAATGGTAGCTTCTGGTCCGTGTTTGAGTTGTCAACGCAGCTTCTCGACTAAATGATTCGATAGCTCTAACATGAGGGAGATCTATAGCACTAATATTATAAATTTAATGACCCCGTCTGCTCATAGTAACATTTTTAGTTATTTATTTTTCTATGAACTATTTAGATAGGTTAGCCCGTCACCAACTGACTCACTGCTAAACTTAATCTGTTCGATCTTATACACTTGCTATATTTGCTGGTTGAAGCGATTCGGTCGATTAAGGCTGTATTAAATCCTAAACCTTGAATACGATCCAAACCAAACTCTACCTAGTTTTTATGTGGTCCACTTTTCCACTGGGTTTTCAGCTAATAGTAAACAGCACAAGACATTTTATAAAGAATTTTAAACTTTAATGATTCCCTCAAAACACCAGTAGATACAATACCACGATTTCCAGCAACATTCCTCGGACAGCTACCGAAGTACTCATTCTTTAAAGCATTTAAGACATTGGGGAACGAAGTAAAAAGTGGACAACAACTGAAAACACAAGTAGGAAACCTACCGAACACAGCTCAACGGAAATTCAAGAATTCGTGCAATGAGATTCTTGAACATCTTGTTGGAAAGCCATTCTAATCCATGACTAGCTTGTTTTATTTTCAGGGAGTCGATACTCTCAACGATGAACGCGACAATTCGAGGCAGCTACGAACTCCCACACTATACACATCTTGACTTTGTCTTTGGTATAAATGCCACCAATGACGTCTACCAACCTATTGTGGACAAGATACGCCAGGATTTCATTACAAGAAAGATGCTGCGTAACAATTGTGCCTACATTCAACGTCACGCATAGTTCTATGGGCGGAGCCAGCCGACTAACGCATAGTGCGGCTAAATTGGTTGCGCCTAAGCGATTGTTGATACGACAAGGTGTTGACATCCTAATAAAGAATAAAAAGTATCCAGTTAACATTGACGCAATTTGATAAACAGTAAAACATAGATGAAACGATTTATTAAATGTGAGATTCACAATGTACCGAAAAATGAACAAAAGCGATAGATGGACAAGAGTCTTGCTACGCCCATTTCGGGATAGCAGTTTAATTAACAGAGGGAGACAAAGAGAGAAGGAAATAAGGAAAAATGATGAGGAACAGGAGCAAACAGACAGCAAAAGTGGGAAAAAAGTTAGTTATAAAAGCGACAAATACCAATCCAATCTACTTAACTGTAGTTGAGAACCTTCAATTTTAAGCGTAGAAAGCACTATCAACAACTTTTTGGTTATACACTTACAGCCCACATTTTCATAGCTTCGCGAAAATCGATGCGTTAGAATCGGAGCAGAAGAGAGCATTTAATGTTACGCTATATACAGATTGCATCATAGCTACTAATAATAACTATATAACAGCATACTAGATAATCGATAAATCAATATTTTTGGGGTTGGCTACCTGCTTCTTGATGGTGATATTATGAAATGTAAATAAAGATTCCACACTGGATTAATAATAGAGCACCTGTTTAAGCTGCTTTGAGAAGTTCATTCGACACAGTATTATGCCAGTGTTTCTACACTTGAAAAAATACAATATTAAAATATGAGTGGCAACCAAAAGTCAAATACTTCTGGATACCAGATCATTACATCTTATTAATATCAATATATAGATATCTATTAGTTTAGGTGAAGCTCAGCAGTTCAATTCCCCACCACACATTGTGGACGGGGCGAGCTGCTCGTCGCAGAACCGCGTCGTTGTGACGAATTTGCGCCAAGCTCCTTGAAGAAGCGGAAGCTGGAACAATGCAGGATTTTAATCCACCTCGATGGACATAACATAAAAACGGATCTGAGGAAGTATCATGTAGAGTGAATAATAATTTTATCTCGACTAGCAACAAAAAGATGACATGTAATGCTAAAAACCATTCACAATTTCAAACTGATTAATACTGTGATTCGAAAGCACTTACAATCTTCGCACACCGCTATCCTTCCGTTCATACTTCCACGGATACAGCTTCTCGTCAGGTTCCCGCGGCAGCGGTCCGTACACCAACATTTCCGCACCATCATCATCCTTCAACAGCTCCTCCCTGAAAATCGATTAATTCGTTTTGCAAGAACAAACCGTCTAAAAGATCTCAGTAGCGTTCAGGATAAAAGGAAAAAAGCTCTCGATGTTGACCAATTCCTGAGGGATGCGTCATGCATTCGACCTTATAAAGCATCGTTTGGTGGCCACTGAATGCATATCTGGCTTTTACAATGACTCGCGGTGACCTAGCAATACATCGAGCCAGTGCTGCTATCCTCCCAGACGAGTCTGGTACCAATTTGCCGACCCCGGATGGATGGAAGGCTTGGTGGGTCATGGGCGCAGGGTTCGATTCCATGTGTGTGTTGCAAAGCGCCTCCGACCATTGGGCCATACGCACCCTTGTGCGTTCAATATAGAACACGGAACCTATTGAAATAAAAAACTATTATCAATATACAGTTCATTCCATGCGTAAGGGAGCTGGACACTTTATTTTTTAAAGGTCATAAAATGTTTAATCCATTTTTAGGATTCCACCGGTATGTCACGTCAAAAAGAATTGTAACTTTCGATGATTTAAGCAAATAACGATAAATGTTCCTGCCTAAGCAAATCTTCTCGCTCACGATTTCGGCCAGGTCGAAGATTCTCCAGCTCTTCTTCGAGTTCCATTACTCGTCCTTTTAGTACGTTCTTTTCTTGAAGTACCTCACGTAATTCAGCAAGTGTAAATCGTGGCTCATCATCAGCCTGAAACATATGGATACCAATTTTTTAAGTTAAATAAAAGGATAACCCTATCGTCTACATAGATCCATGAGCTCACTTAAGCAAGATTTTCATGAAACGAAATCATTTTGACTTCGTCTCAAAATCTCGACGACGTTAGCAATTGACTATCAAACTTTTTGAGATATCCGAACGGAAAACGTAGCAATTCGTATCGTAAATTGTAATAAGATACTGTCTTCTAAAAATAAAATATTCTTTCTCTTTAATTTCAATGAGCTATAGAATTACAATAGACAGATTATAAAGCGCTCAATCAGCCTTTAAATGCCGATTTTAAAGTAAAAAAAAATGCTAAATTCAACAATGTTTACTTTCTATTTCCTACCTTCTATAATTTTTATGGCAGGTTATTAAGCAAAACACAACCACAAGATTGCTGAGATATTTGCAAGACTCCGGACCGCAGGTCGTTGTGGTGGGGAACGAACGCACTATTCTCCTTTCCGGAGAACAACGCGTTCACCGGTTACATCATGCGGATCTTTCTTCTCGCTTGTCTCTCAGCTAGTTCTATCGATCCCTGCCATTAGCAAGCACTTGCGGCCCGGAATTTTGCAAATATCTCGGCAATCTCGTGGTTGTATTTCGCTAAATTCAACTTTTCATTTATTTGAAATAATCACTGTATGGCTCAGATTCTATCACTTCCATTGGATTCGTCGTTTCGTCTTTGTCATCCACGAAAAGTTTCTTATTCGTGCGTGGACTTGGTTGTCATGTTACGATTCCTTGTTCTTCGCGAAAGTGTGTGAAATCTGCTCCAGTTGATTCTCTCTAGAACCTTGAGATAGCCCGGTCAGAGTCCCGATATCTTCACAATAGGCTGCTGTCCTGCCCTTTTAGATGGGAGAGAGCTGTCCTCAGAAAGCCCTGTATAAACGTGCCAACACAAGATCAATAAAGAGGCTTGTTGGCCTTGGGAGGAGTCGAACTATTGACCATTCGTGTATTATTGCACGACATCTATAACAGCTGCGTCTTCCATGCCCCAATAATCCAAAATAAAAAGAAACCCTAAAAACAGAGCAAATAAACTTAGGACCTGATTTGCCTGTTGCAGATCTTTACAGACCCTGTCGGTGTCGCTAAGTAAACGTCTAAGTTGTATGTTGGCTTCTTCAGTCTTTTCCAGTCTGAAATATTCTTAGCGTCGTTAAAAACAATGATATAACCACACAGGTATTGCTATTAGACACTATTGCACACTGCTTTTGAAGTTTCAAAGCAATTCTTTGGATGAAAAACTCTTCTTATGCTTAGTTCGTTTGTTCTATCATCGTCATTGAACGAGATAAAGTATGAAAAAGTTCTTTCCGCTATGCTAAAATGAACAAGATACATGCAAATGAGAAACCGAGTGAACTTGAAATGAAAATTAATTAGTGAAATAATCAAACTGTAAATGATAGATTCAGAATTAAAATCATATTACGCGCTTTTAGCAACTGAAGGGAAAAGAGACCTTCGTATTATCTCCATTTTTTCCTCAACAATCATACGGCCCTGTTTTTGCAGCGATGTGTTCTTTCGCAGTAATTCTTCATTTTGTCGAATCAGCTTCTCGATTGAGTTTTGTAACTTAAAAAAATTCTTTTCATTTTTTTCATTTTCATTTCAGAATTTTTGCTATAAATAATAGAATGAATGAAGGAAAACATTCGCGATTAATTCACCGACTCACAAAATCTCCTGCCATGAAAAAATAACATGCAGTAGATAAAAAGTTATACACTCTGATTTCGACTACAGCTCCAGCTTAACTGGGTGGAATGCCAATTTGTTCTCCCCAAACCAATGACGTTGACGGGTGAACGCTGATGGTATCGCTAGACGGTAGAGAACAAAGACGGGAAGACAGAGCGAGGACCTCAGTGGTGAAATGCGGAACACGTGGGCATCCGGAAAAAGCAATCGCGATTTCGAATCTGGCCTGGGGTCCGCGTTTTGCAAGTATGCCGGCATCATTGTGGATGTAAAGGGTAAAAATAAAAGACCAAGCTATCAGAGTTGATTAATTCATAGGATGCGGCATTCAGTCGACTTTATTAAACATCATTAAAGGTGAGTGAATGCATATCTGGCCTATACATCGACTCTTGGTGGCTTATCGATGTATCGAGTCAGTGCTGATATCCTTCCAGACGTGTATTGCATCAATTTGCCCACCTTGGAAGGATGGGAAGCCTGATGTGCCTGGGCGCGGGGATCGATCCCATATGTATTGCAGGGCTCCTCCGACCTTTGCGTAACAAGTACGTCTTTTTTGGCTGCATTTCACACAATTGCTGCGATGAAAAAAAAATAGACAGTAGAAAAAGCTGAACATCAAACAATTGAGAGGGATTGCGTCATTCTGTAGGTCGGCCGCATTACTGAAGTAGTAAATTCATATCAACACTTTCCTGCTTAACAAAAAATCACCTAATAAATGCTACTGAATTTAATATCACCAATAATATCACTACAAAGTGCAAGTTGTGTTAATAACGCAGCCTATCGAGAATAACGAACAGTCAACATAAAAAAGGGATATCAAAACTGAAAAAGAAACCCAAGGAGCGTTGTACAATGAAGCGGTATTAACAAACAAACTAACAGAAAGAAGAAGCTCTCCCTCCCAGAAAACTCTTGCTTAGACCAAAGCTGACAATAATCTTAAGAGAAGCACAAAAACCTACATTTTCAACCTCACATGCATACTGTTCCACATCATGCTGTAACGCCTTGATTTCTTCCTTTTGCTTATGTGACATCTCTTTCAACTCAAACATAAGCCTGATTTCTTCCTCACGCACTAAAAAAGAACCGAAATGAAGAATGGAAGAAACAATGAACAAGGAACAAAAACAAAAACAAAAGCTGCAACATGTGCTAATCTCAAGCATATGAGGAGCACTCTTGAAATAAACTGATATTGGATATAAACGATAACAATTTTTATAAAATATCAGTTTAAGCCTTGATTTTTCACCGTAATAACAAGATAATGGAGCCGATAGCACAGTGGTAGTGATATCCGTCATCATAATCATGGTGCTAGACTCCTCTCTGAGCCAACCACGCCTCTCATCCCTCCGGGGTCGGAAAATTGGTACCGGACTTGTCCGGGACCTGGGACTTATTCGCCGAAAAATACTGTTTATACGGGTAAAGATAATTTGTATGACTACAAGTGAGTGCAAATAACAAAAACTCAAAGTAGTGAAAAATGAGAAAATGTGACAGGTAGTGGCCGAAATGAAACAATGGTGCAAACTCGTAATTCTTTTAATATGAATCACCCACACATTATTCATGAAATGGCGACGTATAGAATCAATAAAAAGGTAAAAAATAAGGAAAAAGGGAAAAATAGAGCTAGTCGCGTAAAAGTACTTACAGGCTGCGGTCGTAGGACTTTCGGCTTCCGACGGTAGCGACGAGACTGTCGTGCTTAAGGTCTTATTCTCGGACATTAGAGTTTTTACCATCAACCGTAACTCGTTGATATCCTTTTTGTATGTCTCCTCGACCTGATCAAGTTCCTGTAATTGTGACTGTTCGTTAGAAACAGATGATGTCATTGTGACTACATAATTATCTCTGCACCATGCGTCCGACACAGAGCTTGAACAGCTTGAAAAACAACCGTAGAAAAAAGCATAACATAAAAATAACTTCAAGCAAAAATCAGATCTCTGTAAAGAAAAAGAGTACTTTCTGCAATTCATTTGGACAAATGCGTCTCTACAAAAGGTTGTAAACAATAAAACTCATCAAATTTTGCACGCAGGATTTCTTACACTGTTGTCTTCTCACTTGAAAAACAATCAAGTGAAATGCAACTAAAATGATGCTGAGATGTTTGCAAAACTCCGGACCGTAGGTGTCTGCGGTGGGAAACGAAAGCGTTATTACCCTTTCCGGGGGCTAACGCATTCACCACTGTACCATGCGGGTCCTTCGTTTCTCTCGCCTAGTTTAATTACGCAATTTTGAGGTGCTTTAATGATCTGACCCAATGTTAATAAAAAACGAAATTTTGCGGTCGAATTATGTGAATAGCAAATTCCCCGTCAATACATTAAGTGTGGAACCAATATATTTTTTAAACTGCTCAGTTAACACGAGCTTTATGCAGATTTTTACTGGAACGCTGTTGTCCTTTCCAGGGAGTAATGCGTTCACCACCACACCATGCGCGTCCTTCGTTTAGCCTGTCTCTCAACTAGTTCTACCGATCAAAGCCATCAGCAATCACCCGTCAACGGGATTGATCTGGAGAGCACAAACTGGCATTAACACAATTAAGATAGGACTATAGTCAAAATCATACTGCCATGTGTTTCACACAATACCCTACCGTGAAAAAATTGTCGTAGGCAGTAGATAAAAGGTTGAGAACAAAAAATTTTAGGAAAAGGCAACTGATAAGTAAATGCTGCTCTTCTTTTCCAACCACATGGAGAAAAACAAGGGATTTGTACTGCGCCATGGTTTTGTATCAACAAAAGATCAACTTTATACTCTTAGCGTTATTCTAAAGTGTTCGCAAGTTGACCGCATAAGGAAATTACTACGGTAACCAACCAACCTCCTCGAATTTAGCCGTCTGCAAATGCCGTGTCTGTTTCTCATGCTCAAGTCGTTCCACGGTCTTTTGCAATGCCAATATTTCTTCGTTTTCCCGTTCATTGTTATTCGCAAGAGATTCCAGCGTTTCCAAAGCAGATATCACCTAAAATAAACATAATCTGGAAGTTTCTTTCTGTTCACAATGAGCAATGTTTAGTAAAACGTCGTTCACAGTTGTCTTAATTCTTTTCCCCTCATTAAAGCTACTTAAATATAGGTAGTTCTTCCCAACAAAGGAAAACCAGCATACGTTTACTTCCATACAATAATACACATACAACACAATCGTAGCTGACGTTTCCGCAGAATCTTTCATCGAGGAAGACAGATGAAAAAGCGGCTCTGAAGAAAGCGATCTGCCGAAACGTCAGCTACGATTGTGTTGTATGTGTATTATTGTATGGGAGTAAACGTATGCTGTTTAACAACCTCGCGATTGCTAAGAGAGAAAACGACGAATTCATAATTCAATGCCGAGGTTAATAGAAAGTCGATCCTGGATAAAGGAAAACCAGTTGACAAAGTCCATTTTTAAGCTAGCAACGACGATTTGAAACACCTTTATCAAACAAGCAATAATTCAATCACAATTTTAACTTATTATCTAATGCATACCCTTTTTAACGGCAGGGTATATTGTAAAACAGCTTCAATGATGCTGAGATCCCCACCGTAGACACCTGCGGTCCGGAGTTTTGCAAATATCTCAACATCATTGAAATCATTCAATCAATCAATCAATATATATATATATAAGTAGAAGTGTATATAAAGGATAAAGCGATGAAGAACTCGGCGTTCATCAACCCCTGAAGGATGCAACACGCATTCGACTTCATCAAGCATTATTAGGTGTGACTGAATGCACATCTGGCCCGTACAATGAATCATGGTGGCCCCGAGGTATATCGAGACATTGCTGCTACTCTCCCGGACAGATT
>MQTX01000128.1:298967-367907 GCA_009735665.1 Angiostrongylus cantonensis | reverse complement strand
TATATATATATATACCTATCTCAGTCCAATATTATTAAACTGTAACTGCTGTAACTCCAACCATATTCCCGCTGCTAAAAACATTGAGAGGAGGACACCAGTACAAATCTGATCTAAAACTAGTTGTGGAACTATGATTTAGAATGCTTGTCTAATCTTACACCGAATGCATCTGTCGTCCATCGTTACGCAAGAATCAGAACTGGTGATAAACACATTAGGTAGGGAACGAAATCTCTCGCGAAACTTTAATCAGAGGCAATTCAACTTTGGTGAACAAAATATTGGCACTAAAATCTCGACTATCAGCTGCTAAGTTCCAAAATTATCATGTTGTTTGTCAAAAGTCTTCGGTGTAGCAGTCCACTCCCTGGAGTTGGCGACTCAAAGGTAACTTTTTCTTCTCTTTAGAAATTAAAAAGAATTATTCTATGGTGGTGAAAATGGTGCAGGCCACACAGAGGATAATTACTAGTACACGAGAGGACAATTACTTCTTGAGATTACTACGATTCTTTTATTCATAAATCGACAGTTTCTTAAATGGTTTGCCTTCCTCTCAACACTCTCTGGCTACCTGCACATCTTCAGAGCAGTAGATCAATGGACAACTTCGACTCATTTCCTTTCGACATCACGAAAGTTCGACTCCGTTGTATTCGTCGCATATTCGTTTCAAAAGTTTTTTAAACTCAATTACACAATCCAAAAATATCGTCTTAAAACTAATTAACGCCACGCCACAAAAACTGGTCCTCAGCATTTTGCTCAACTAGCTCAACCTCCGACTCTTTTGCTCAACTAGCTCAACCTCCGACTTAAGATCATATGCTATTGACTACCAACTCCTAGATTGCCACAAAAATACCATAGTCGATGAGGGCTTGTCGCATCTATGGTGCCCAAGAAATCCCTGTATGTTATTTCTATACTCTGCTCCATAGAATTCGTGAAACCTATAGCAAAATCGTGTCAAGGAAACGTCCACTTCACATCTACAACAACGAAAACATTCTGTTTACGTCACCGTTCACGGATTTTTCTATGCAAGGAAACGAGCGAATGTTAGAGAAAGGAATGAATGATGGCAAGGCTGAAGAAACATCACTCATGTACACGAATGTTCATGTATGTGACCCTATCGGAAACGATTACGTCTGGAAATAGAGCGAGACGAGTGAATGATGAATGGCTTGACGAGGAAGAAAGTCGAAAACTGAGGCCGAAAAATGATTAAAGGGTTTCGAACATAACAACGTCTGATCGATGAAGACAATAACCAAGTCTTAAGAAAGAAAATTTCTTGAGAAAGACCGAGTTTCTGTTAACCTTGGCATTGATTGATAATTCGATGTTTTTTGTTCAATAAACAGACATGAGGTTGTTATTATAAAATTTATTAGGATACAATAGCCGACGTTTCGGCGGTTTCGCCCTCTTCAGAGCCTGAAAAGGTCAAATTGAGATGCGATCTACTCAGCCATTAGCAACACGACAAAATGGCAAAGAACGAAGTTATTCGAACTACCCTCATTGCGTTACCGTATACATGAAGGAACTGCGTATATCATTTGTAAATTTATTTTTTAGGAGCAGATACGAATAACCTTAAACAGAAGAATGTATGCTTATTGCTTTGCTTTCTTAAAAAAAATCTTATCAGAACCTATAGAGAGTCCCGAGAACCCGTTCAAGAGAACAAAAAATTGTCAATGGTTTCCTAATGAGACCGGTTTCCTGCCTACGACATGAATTCCAGGTTTTCACGCCGAAGTTCTACTGACAAATAAAACTAGCTAACCTTTGGCATAATGGCTCGAACACAATCATTTCCATGAAGTTCGATAAGCTTCTCGAAATCTTTCCCTATTGAGGCGGCCAAATCATAGACGTCAACCACCTGGAGAAAAAAGACTCTGAGTTCCGATTTTTTACTCCAAACATTGAGTAGAAAACAATATTGTTATTTCCTCTGTAAAGCATAGTCACTTATTTAGTTTGCGCTTTCATTTTCAACCTATTTAATGATGATGGTCGTTAGGCAATCGAATTTTTCTTCCTATAAATTCTTAGCCGAGTTTTCTAGCTGCTCTTTCAAAAAACTTTGGGGTACATTTCTGACATGCTCACGAAAAAAGGGTCCAGCCATTTCTCTCATCATTCACTTAATGTTGGAACGCATGTTCTTCGAAGAAATAAAATATCATTTACTACTGCGTACGTAGATATTTGTAGACCGAGCATTTTTAAACCGTGCAAATCCTAGAACATCGTCCCTTTAACTGTGACGCAGGCGCTTCAGAAACAATTCCTTTTGCCTGAACTCCCATAGAGCCGGTGCCAAGAGGTTCTTCAGTCGTCATCACAGATTCCTATCGATTAAAGGGAGATTTTACTTGGTAGCAATCTAAACGTAAAGTGGAAAACAGCTCTCCAGTCCACATGAAACAGCGACTGTCTGTGGTGAAGATGCGAAAAGGCCCTAACGGATATCTCGAAACCTCTGGAAAAACTCTTGCCTGAACAAAAAAGTAGGGAAATTACCATTCAAACGAAGATTATGCTGGAGCCCGCACGACTCTTCGTGAATACGAGCCGTTTATGTATTCAATAATCTTTATGCCAACAATCATTAAAAGCTTCAATGTTTCCGTCATGGAAAGATACATGAAATGTTAGCCGTTGTTTATAAAATCGTGGAAAGAGCTCGATTACATGCTTCAAAAAAAGGACACTTGATGATGGTGTAATTTTTGATGACAAGATCAAGGAAATGCCTATACTGTTGGAAATTACCTGAAGCCGCACTCATTCGTCGGATCGACCGGGTACTGAAAAATGGGATCATAAAAAGCCACGTTGAACTGATTTTTATGGAATTCATGTTCAAGCCCTACTCAGTTCATCATAATCAATGCATTCGTTTCCTCAATTGATTCGGCATTAAACATGGTATCCTTTAAAACATGTTGGATACAGTTGGTAGTTTTTCATACATAAAAAACTGAAGAAAACATAGAAACGCTGAAGAATGGTACGCCTCATAGAAAATCCAGTAAGGACCATACGCTTCTCTGAACTGGAGGAAATTTTCCACAACATAACGTAAAGGACTAAGTTTAAGTATTCACTAAGGAAACCTAAGACTCCATGAAAATTTACGAACGGAAGAAAAAATGTAGAGGTGGGGCACTTTCGTTTTGAAATTCCAAATTTCTTTAAATAAATGGTTACATCTCTTGAATAACAACATATAATAGTCGAGTGTGAACACTTCTAAAAAAAATTCCGATCCGGATAGATAATGGATCTACCCAATATGAACTTAGCTCAAGGTCAAGCCTGCTGACCAAATACCCCAAATCTTTTGAACTACAGCAGTAGCAGTTTTGAAAAACTCTGAGTTCAAAAGAGATTCAGACGATTTCCAAAGGTGGGCGTACTGAACGTGATTTGCAACGAAAGCAAAATTTCTTTAACGTATTCACTAAACACTCAGTTCTAATGAAAGAATGTTCTAGAGATCATGTTAACATATAAAACTCATCACATTATCGAGCCTAATAACAAAAATGCGCCAATTCAAAACGGAATATTATCATGGCCGCAAACCAAATTCCAATTTATCATCACGGAATTTCAATGCAATGGAAATTAGAGTAGCATAGCCTGACAACGCTTCTAATTTCTCAACAATGCTATTGTATAACCAAATTCACATCGAAAATAGTCTACGAACACGCTGAATGGGTTTAGCAGCTTCAACAACCATAAAAATATAACCATGACGTACCACCTTAAATATGAGTTCTTAACTTAAACGGTCTCGAATCGACTTCGATAAAATTCACGGAGACGGCTGGATTCTTCTACAGGTGAAAAATTAATGGGAAACACACTAATTTGGAACAAATATCCAGAATATTTACATAGAATGAGCTATTTTTCATTAAATCGGAGAACGAATTGGCAACGACTGAAGTCCGAATCGTCAATTCTTTCCTGATGAAACTCTTGACTTGCCATGTTCCTAGCCGTTGTGAGTGTACTAACATGAATAAACCTAATGAATTAAAGTACACTAACCTTAAGTAAGGCAATGACGTTAACTTAATTCAATTTAGAATTGATGGATGGAAGAAAGGACTGATGACATCTCATTTTCAACATATTGAGATAATTGAGCTCTAAACCCGAATTCTTAGCAGTTTTGGCAATATCGTGTTACAAGTTAACTCACAAGAAAACACCAATAAAAAAGGCTTCTAATCTCCCAACAAGTGACAGAAACCTTAGAAATCAATCTAGTAATCTTAATCCTTTTTCATCTCGTCTGAAATTCAATACAGTTCTTGTGATTAACTGACTACTCACAAAACTTTTTTTATTCCTCTTTTGTCTCCCCAGACGACTATTTTTAGTATTGGGAAAACTGCAAAATGAAAAGACGTATAACATTTGCTATCTTCCATTTATGAAGAGATCAGGACGATTAGTTGAAAACAAAAGGTGAGGAGCCCAGTTGGAGGGCTTACTTAGCCAGAAACGTTTGCAGATTTGGGAGATGGGCTCCTTGCCTGTGTTGCGCCGTATTGACTTATATCGCATTCAAGAGCTTCTTAAACAGATACAATAAATTCTAAAAAAAAAGATGGAATATTGGTTTATACGGTGCTCGTTAAAAGAAAAAACAGGACAAACAATATTTCGCAACTGGACTAACAAATAGAATTCGCAGCACATTGCAAACGTCTAATACCCTTCAACTGCTGTTTATGTTGCTGAACAGTTTGGAACTCAACTAGAAACTAAAATAAGCTTAAAAACTTAAGATAACCTAGCAGCAACTCTAAGGAAATCCTATTCGGAACTATTTTTATGTTAGAATTAAAAACTGTTTCTCCACGCAAATCAATAATAATGTCAATACAACGACAGATGTAATTGACTCCACAGGGTTTGCGGCATTGGATTGCTGAGTTGGAGAAGAGAAACAGGAAACAGACGTAGAAAAAGATGGACAGGGATATGCAGTAAAACCCAACAAATCATTAAGTAACATTAATTAGGAGAACAGCTTACCGTAATATGACGAGACGGACTTTGTGGTGAGGAACCTCGTTGAGTGGTGGTCATTCGGCGATGATAATCACAAAGCGATTTTTCACAACCTTCTGCAATGTACACCTCATAGTTTTGAACTAATGGTAACGAAAGCATCGTCGAATCAATACGATCAATAATCCTGGTCGATATTCGCTGTCCGCTACGATTCAGAGAGGAATGTCAACTGGACTAGACGACAAACAGGGAGCAGTAGGTAGGAATGTCGGCGCTATTCACCACAAATAACACGAGCTGTTCAGCTGCAGTGATGAGCCAGCAAGAATACTTGACTGTTTTGGCGAACAGTTATTTAAAGGTAACAGTAACAGTGGAGAATAGTTGCTAGTACAGTCTTGGTATGAATGGGGAGTGAATCGGTTTCACTAAGCCTGTGATGATCAGTTCCTATGAATTCTGTGTCAAATTCGAAACACTGACGTTGTCGGTGGTTAGGGCGGCTCTAAAAACGGATGATGAGGGTTATGGGCGGTCCTAAACAGCCTTCGTATGGCTGGCTGATAAATGGCAACCGGCACACCGAATTTTGATACACAGCCATTCTTCCATAGCCATTGGGACCATTCTGTTAACAAAGTTGATGGAAATCACAAGAGAAGTCCCACTGGAGGTGAGAACAGCACTGCTCAATGGTCAAGGTTCTATTATTTTGATGGGACGGTACCTACGGGGGATAATAACTACTGCAATGATTCCAATAGGTTGTGATGGTTCTCAATTGCAATGAAGAAAAGAAAAACAGAAGGAGGTCCCGATTTCCATTAGATAGAGTGCTTTGCATCTCATGCATTTCACAATGAACGCTAATGAATGCGACGTGCTTGAAAGGCTTTGTAATATAGGCGCGTTTCCTGGAAAATTCCTAGAAGTAGCCCAGAAGTCAATTTTTCAAAAAGTGCACCTGAAAAAAATGCCTATACAGAGCACTAAAAAACCTTTTACTGAGAAGATCTGAGAAGGGTCACAACGAAATTTAGGTACTTTACTAGGGCGACGACGAGTTTGCACAGAGGTCCAGTCCACATAAATGAATGTCTTCAAACCATTTTAGATATTTTTATTTTCTATATGACCCATCTTCACGTTTACTGTGCGGATCCCAGCATTTCCCATATTCGATTCGTTTCTTCGCATCTATTATTCACGAAAGTCTTCCAACTTTTATATGTGGCTTGTGCTACTGCTTGAGGATTTCCATTTCATCATGAATGTTGCAGAATGCTGGTCAAGTTGATTTTCCTGGGAGCCCTGGAGATAGCCAGGATGAAGCGCTTCCAAATGGATTGCAGAGAGTGGTTTTTTTCCCGGACAAGTCCGGTACCGATTTCCAAACTCTGGGGGGATGAGTGGCTTGGTTGGACAGGAGTGCAATCGAACTAGCGCGGTGCTCGTGATGACCGTCATCACTACCATTGTGCTATCTGCCCCATCCTCAAATAATATTAAAAACACATAAATATGTATAACCCTTCAAATGATAGAGATATTACGTCTATAACTATAGATTTCATAAAGATCGACATCCTTGAAAAGGAGACTATACAAGTGGTGGCTAACAATAGGCCAGCCAATAAGGTTGAAGAAGGAGATTAAATGTGGAATAATAACCGTAATCCATAAAATTAATGATCTTAAATCTAGACAGCAGTCTTTAACGTCAAGAAGAAAAGAGTTAAAAACATTTCGGGATTGGAATGATTCTCTTTAGAAAGAGAAACTCGACAGCAGTAATAAGAACATCTCTTCCCAGACGCCTTTTGTATGCCTTTTGTTCCAACATATAATCAACTTTTCAGTGACAGCATGTTACTGAAATTGTGTGCCACTTGCAATAACTGTTGTTCACACAGTGGAACTGGAAAGGAGTCACGAAGTGGAAATTGAAAGAGAGAAAAAAGATGAAAAAACAACATACTGGTTAAGACCAGACATATTCACTGTGTGATTTCAGCAATCAACAGACTACCTCCTACACATTTACACATATTGAATTTTTACTTACATTCGACAGATTTCGCTGATCATTCTAGAATATTTCCATCTCCATTTTATGACGAAGCTCGTCAGTCTATGTCACCAAAAGTTTCCGATTTTTAGTGGATTGCCTTCGGACGCAATGTGTTTTTCTTCACAAACGTTCATATGTGTTTATTGCTACAGATATCTCATGAATTCTCGGCACCTTCATTAAGTTCGTTGTGTTAAAGAAGACTGGAGACAGATAGCACAGTGGTAGTGATGCCCGTCACCACGAGCATGATGCTAGTTCGATTCCGCTCCCGGTGAACTAAGCCTCTCATCACTCCAAAGTCGGGAAATTGGTGCCAGACTTGTCTGAGAAAAAAGCACTCTCTGTAATCCGTTTGGAAACGCTCCAGTCCGGATATCTCAGGACTCCAGAGAGAATTGTTCAATGAGCATTCTATAACATTCAAAATGAAATGGAAATCCTCAAGCAGCAAGCGAGGCCATAAGTTGGGAGTTCGTCGCGGACAATGGATGCGAGGAAACGAATAGAATTTGAAAAGTGCTGGGAACCACAATTTAGAAACGAAGACGGATCAAATAAAAAATAAATAAGAATTCAAGAAGATTAGAAAAATTTCTCGATGGAGTGCATCCTTACGAACAGAAAGTCGCTTATCCTAAATGCTTATCGGTGTCGTTATGACAATACTTTACTGCTCATTTGAAGGCTTAATTAGTATTGTTTAGTTATTTCACATTGAGGAGGAATCAAAGTTGAGCGACGGTGACTAGGAGTGAGTGGATCCCGTCACTGATTCGCCTTCAAGTACCTAACATTCACACTCCCATTTATTTTCTTCTTTAACAAATGGAATAAAAATCTGCCTGAAATCATACCCTCGACCATTTACGAAAACCTAGGTGCTCAAGCATCAAATTTCAGAGAATTTGATAAATTTCCCACGAACGAGACACTTCCTGGTTGCTTTGGTGAGGGAAGTGAAGGATTAACGGTTCATTGAATTCGTTCAGATATGCCAATGAAAATTAGTGCTATTCTAACAAGTTAGAACACCCATATTCTTCTTAAAACATTCAAATTCTTTACTCCTTCTCGATGGTCGTTGGCTACATGGACTCTCCAACGTCAGAGACATATAGTCTAACAAAAGCAAATCGAATTACTCATGCAATTTGAATACGGAAACGTAGAAAAAAAATACTGGGACGAACAACACAAAAACGTATAAAAGAAAAGCAAAAAAAAGGAGGAAACAGCGGACGAAGAAAAGGAGGATAAAAACACAAAGACGAGAACCGAGAACAGCAAATTCACCATTGAACTAAGAATTGTATTTAATTAGATGTCACGTGATATGGCATTTCAACATTTACTAGTAAAGAATTGATCAAGAATGGCTACAAGTAGAAGAAATTAATAATTTAGAACATGAAGTGGTAAAGTCATAGGCCGATATCTCGTCAATTTGGGTAAATTCAACTTGGCATTCAACTAGAATCAGAAAAAAATCAATAAATCCCTTTCTTCAGAACAATTTACAATTGACACAAACATCGATAAATCACGGCAGCTGAGGAAAGTTTCACAATTTTTATGACATTCAAATCGTTCAGAGTGTGCTTTTTCAATACCCGACTTGACTAACCCACGTGGAGAAATCCGCAAAATACCGTAGTTGTTTCAAATTTACGCAAACATGTACAAATGCAAAATTCTTAACTTAGCAGTTTCCACTTTTGAGCACTCTTTTTCAATGGCAGGTCCAAAATTAACGACGCATGATGGGTTTAAGATAAACTACTACTTCTAACTCAACGACGACGACGCAGAGCTCCATCGTTTTCATCGTTTTTTACTTAAATGGCAGTAATGAGAGTTGTTAGCATTTGCCATGAGCTGGTTCAAGCTTTCCCACGAGCGACCACTTCTTCGAGGAAAGACGATTGTGAAGTACATCGTTAAAGAGAAGTGGTCGCGACCAGCATCGCTGGCATTTGTTTGTTTTGCGATTGTTGAATATGATTCATAATGTTTGTACAGCTGATGTTTAAATACGTAAGAGCTTAAGCATGAAGGGTGGAAAAACGTCGACGAGAAAGAAATGAAGCAGAAATCAGTTATCGCACCTAGTTATCCATCTGTTAAACACAAGATCTGAATCAGGCTTTTGTTTGGAAATAATCGACTGCATTGATATTTCATAATCGTTGACAGGAACGGCGCCGACACGACAAGCCTCACCCTTCTTAAGTATACACAGCAACTTAAATCGTAGTTATGAAGGTTGTTGCCATGAAAACTTCGTGAAAAAATCCTAGTGTTCAGAACATTCAAACGAATCATTGAATGAAACTTGTGGGTCGTAAACCTACTTCAAACTTCTTTATCCAATATTCATTGAATACCGCGAAGAACGCTGTACATTCACCTTTGCATAACTGAAGCACTTCTAAGAATATGACAGGCGTATAGAGACTGGGCAAAGGGATAGGAGAAATATCTAAAACGTCTATTTGAATCTTTGGATCAATTTCTGATGTGGGGTGGCGCAGTCATCAACCATATGCGACTATAATCAGCTGTTCTAACCTTCCTCATTGGAAGTCATGTAAAAAATCGGTGAGTTTTTCGAGAAGCTGTTGATCATGTAATTACCATGGAGTTTTTCGTCTTTTGGTAAGTGTTACTGAAGTGTTTGGCCTAATAAATTGCATATCAGCATACCCTTCCAGGCTCAGAAGAAGGCGATACTGCCGAAATGTCAGCTACTGTTGTGTTGTATTGTATTGTGTGTTTTTCTATGGAAGTAAATGTATGTTGTATAACAACCTCGCGATTGCTGAACAAGAAAACAACGTATGTCGATTTGATTTCAAATTGGTTTAGAATAGTTAAATAAAAAGGATAAAGCTCTCGGCGTTGATCAATCCCTGAGGGATGCAGGCGATACTGCCGAAATGTCAGCTACTGTTGTGTTGTATTGTATTGTGTGTTTTTCTATGGAAGTAAATGTATGTTGTATAACAACCTCGCGATTGCTGAGGAAGAAAATAACGTATGTCGATTTGATTTCAAATTGGTTTAGAATAGTTAAATAAAAAGGATAAAGCTCTCGGCGTTGATCAATCCCTGAGGGATGCGCCAAACATTCGACTTCATTAAGCATCGCTGGAGGTGATTGAATGCATATCTGGCCTTTACAATAACTCGCGGTGGCCAGCCGATGTATCGAGCCAGTGCTGCTATCCTCCCAGACAAGTCTGGTACCAATTTGCCGACCCCGGAGGGATGGAAGGTTTGGTGGGCCATGGGCGCATTTTCACGTGCGCGCCGCAGTGGCGCCTCCAACCACTGCGCCACACGCGCCTCTTGGTTTAGAATAGCGTTCGAAAAACTCAGCATGGAATTGAACTTGTAACATTCTTCGCACAACAGTGACAACCGTCCACACTGAATGCGTACTTTTTGGGGAACACCATCGTGTCTTGTTAACCAAAATTCCACTTATTCAACCGTCTTCTATCCAGGATGCAAGTCACGAAGACAAAAACGGAAAACAAATGAAACTTCAATGATGCTGAGATATTTGCAAAACTCCGGACCGCAGGTGTCTGCTGTGGGGAACGAACGCGTTATTGTCCTTTCCAGAGAGTTACCTGTTTCTCAGCTATTTCAATCGATCAGTGCCGTCAGCAATCACTCGTCAGCGGGGTTGATCTGAGGGGCCCAAATCGGCAACGAACCCAATTAACTGAGGCTGTAGTTATAATCACAATGTTAACTTATGGAAAACTATTCGCGTGCTTCAAAAAATCACAACTTCACCTTCCTAGAAAAAAACTTGCACCATATTGCTAAATACCGGTAGGCTCTATAATATATGTATAATACAATATATCTCAATGGGGAAGTACGCTGTATGACATGTTTGTTTAAATCAATAAATCACCATGAGTTACATATTTTCACTTTAAACGGATTTTATAAGAGCCAACAGTTCATGAAAGCAAAGGAATCTATCTGACGGTATTCGGCCAGGTGCTTTCATTTTAAACAGTCAATTTTTCTAGATATCAATGCTAGATATAGAAAATTGGACTGGTTCATTTCAAAGGAAAAAGAAGAAAATAGCAATGCCGCCTCCTAGAGGTTTACTGCCTCACTGTAATTACGAGGGACATTCTAGGATGTCATATTGAGGGGTCTCCAGGTTGCACTCCAACAGGGTTTCCTAAGCAGAGAAGAAGTTTGACATTTTTACCCAAATGCCCAGATAAGAGTATACTTAACATAGGCAATCTTCTACCGTCCTAGTAGTAGTCTAGTCGCAAGATGGCAAATATCCGTCCGATCCAAACGACGAGGGCCAACAGGCGCATGTGGCGATGACACGAGGAGAATCATCACGAGAAAAAGGAAAATCGTCGCCAACACGTAAAGTGCCAGTCAAATGAGAATTTGGCGTCCGCATGATTCATCGTGAAGACAGGTTTATTGTAATACACAAGTATTGTCAAAACACTCCGCTCGTTGTCATCAACCAGAACCTCAAAATCCCTAAGTTGACCATCAAGTGAAGTACTCAGTGGAAGACTCACCTAAAATAGCTCTAAAGAAAAAAAAATCCTCCAAACCAGCACCTGTTGCAAATAAGCAATATAAGATAATAAGCTCGTGTGTGCTAATCAAGAAAACGCAAGAACAGTAACAGAGAGTTATTCATCAATGCTGAGGTTAACCGAAAGTCGGTTCAGGGAATTTCTTAGGTTTAATTTCAGGAAATCGTTTATCTCTTCATCGAGTCTCCGAACAGCGCGAATGACGTGACTGACACTAAACCCAATGGCGATAGATAATATCGAAAAAGGGGATTTCAGCAAGATTATGAAGTCTTCGTAAACAAAGAAGACGTCATTCATCGCATGGATGACTTTTAAATGATACTAAACCTTCAATGTTTTAGAAATAGATAGCAACATCAACTTATAAGATCATGTCGATGCTATAATATGAAGGTTAAATTAGTTTCGAAATGAAATGCGTCATTTGTCTAATACAAACCAACAAGAAAAAAAACCAATTCTAAAAGTCTTTTCCACACTTTTCCACAGCGGTGGAAAACTCGCCTTTACAGGACTTCTCAAACTCAAATTCGTTATGTGACGATGTTATGTCGCGATGGTGAATTAGATTTTCTCCGCCCACATTCTGATTTGCAAAATGACCCGGCTACAAGGGAATCCAAGAAAGTGTTTGAAAAAAGTGGAACATAAAACAACATAGACAAGGATACTAATAAAGAAAAGTGGCATGTAGGTCGAACAACAGATGAAGTCAATAGCGAAAACCTTGTCTGCGATGAAAAATCACAGGCCCTTAGCTTTAGGCATCACCTGAGGATCCGTTTTAGTCATCTCATGTATAACACCACAAGCTACGGTCTAGATTGGATTAAGGAAGATTTTAGGACCCCATGATATCCTTAGTTCCTACAGCGCGTACACTATTTTGATAAACATTAAAGAACGATTGATTTATGAAGACTCAAGCACAGTGGGAGAATTAGCTAAACTAAAACACCTTCTGGTAAGAAATGTGGTGGCGTTTCTGCCACCGTGATTCCTAAATAAAGATGCCCAGTCAAGCATTCATAATCCAAGCTGGTAATAACATACAAAGCAATTGTCCAAAAATAGTGACCGGGAATAGCTCGAAAAATCGGTCACTTCAAAAGCAACAATCAAAACTTAACATAACTGACTGTGTGCATTGGTATGTGTGAAAATGTGGGCGGACAATGTGAGCCGCAAGCATTGATTTCAATGCGTCATTTTCTTTGCTGTACATTTTATCACAAAAAATTTGTTTGGTAAATTTCATGAACTCAATCGGCAGCTTATCTAATATTCATTAAGTATCGTTGGAGGTGATTGAATGCATATCTGGCCTTTACTACGACTTGCGGTGGCTTACGGATGTATCGAGCCAGAGCTGCTATCCTCTCAGGCAAGTCTGGCACCAATTAGTCGAACTCACAGAGATGGAGGACTTGGTAGGCCTAGAGCGCGAGGATCGATTCCACGTGTGTGTTGCAGGGCGCCCCCGACCACTGCGCTACACTTGCCCATAATAGACTAACATTTACACTTAATAAAAAGCGAAAGAAAACTTCTTTGGACAAAATTTTCAATCCAGACTATGCTTGCAGAAAAATTATATACCGCCCCAAACATCCGCAATACGTAATTGCGTAAGGGTATGGGTTGGATATTACTGGGAAGAGGTTGGATATTAGTGGATATTGCCGTCATAATCGCATAATATTGACCAAGATCCTGATGGGATGATGGATCCACAGCTAAATATTTAATGATGGAACTATCTTGCGAGGTGCAACAGATACAAGCCAAGTAGAACCCCATGGACGTGTACGACACGTATAATATGGCAAAATGAGAAAGACTATGGGCACTGCGTTCTGAGAACGAAAACGCTACGCATTCTATGCACTACATAGAAGACATTGTTGAAATTATGTCATTCGAGGAAATCTCATCACGAGTTTACAATAACGAACAAAGGAGAACGTTGTGAAGGTAGACGAACAGTGACGAATAAACAATTAAACTCGAAATAAACTAGAGAGCTTAGATTTAACCCGGCGATCCTTGTCCGATGGTCCACAGTTGTTCCTCTTCTCGATGTGGCGTCTTCGTCTGGCATCGAACCGGATCTTCCTCAGTGGAGCAACACGAATGAATGTATTCAAAAATAACTAGTACAATTAAAGCCACTTTATGGAGAAATTTAACAAATCAAATCCGAAAAAAGAGTACCATGGAAGTACTTGAAAAGGACTGCTGTTCCTTGCTAATTTAGCGCTGAATTCAGAGAAAGGGTCAAATCTAAAACGCCAGAACAGTTTTTGGAGCGCCACTCTTCATGGTTTCAGTCCAAAAAGCAGAGTACAAACCTAAAGCCAAATAAGCGATGGGAATAAACGACTTATTAGATTATGGAAAGAGTATTTCGGCACAAAATATTTGCGGGATACTGGCTTTCACAAGACCGTCCATTGCTCTTTCTCTTAACTCATAACTATTACTTTGTTTGTCTATTCTCCGTCTTCGACCTCTGCATTAAAATAAGATCATCGATTTTATGTTTCCAATTTTATTTTCAGCCAATTCTTTTTTTATGGAACGGTACGATGTGAAATACAACCATGGAGATGCTGACATGTGAACAAAACTCGGAACCTCAGTTGGGAATCGAACCCACGATTACCCTTCCCTGGGGCTCACATGCTCTCTACTACACCAAGCGAAGCTCTTGCTCTGCCTTTCTCTCAACCAGTTCTTCGCCCTGTCGTTGCTGTCAGCAATCACAAGTCAATGGGAGTGACTATGGAGGCACAAATTTGCACAGAATCTAGATAAGATAAAGTTGTAATTGAAATCACAATGCCTTAACTTTTATGCGTCACTTATTCTTTTTTCATTACAGGGTATGCTACTATGTATGTGTACCACAACTATAATTAGGCTTAGATATGAGCAAAACTCAGAACCTCAGGTGGGCTTCAAACACGCGGATACACATGCAAGAGGCTCGCCAGATCATTCCCGTTGCGACGTGATTGCTGACAACATCGATAGAGCAAGAATATGGCTGATTAAAAAACAGTTAAAGCAAGGGCCTCGGTTGGGGTAAAGGATTACAAGTGAGTCAAGAGTAATCATAGGTTCGAAGCCTATCTGAGGTTCCAAGCTATACTCATATCTTAGAATCCTTAAGATATTTTTACTCACCAACCTTTGCAGTTGACGATAGCAAATTTTACACATTAACGTAAGAAAGGCCATAGAAAGAAAAAAGAGATCAAGAAATTTAGGATGGGAAACCGAGATGAGAATGGGAACCGCTAAGCTCATTTCCTATTTGAAGCACGGCTCTTCGATATAAACTCCGTTTTCAATAAAAAAGGAAGGAAATTCGGATCTGGACGTAGAAATTACACGATCCAAAATGCCTCCACAATTTTAAGAACTGGTTTGGATTTCTGTGTGAGTATCGTAGGATGAGCACCACAGCTTCACTATTGCGCTTCTTTATCCCATGTCTATGTAATGAAATATATTGGACAAATTTAACATTTTCATTACAACGTTCTTTTACGGGGTCACAAAGTGGTTCACTGGTTCCGCGAATAAATTCATTACTACTTGACTTACAAAAAATCAGGTATACGGTAACCAAACTCACTTAATTTCCTCTGTCGTTAGAGCTAATTTTGTTAGCCATTGTTGTACAGTCCATACCAGTTTCTCTATTAATGAAACCAATTGCTACTCAAAAGTAAAAGTACAGCAGAACATTGTGTCATAGTGGATAAACGACAAAGAAGATATAAAAATAGAAAAGATGATGAGGAAAGAAAAAGATATGTCATTTCTCCACAAAGAAAACGTCCGAGAATGCGCTTAACTGGCGGAATCGATCGGCCTTCTTCTTTTATTTATTTCCATCGATAATTTCCTTGCAATATTCCAATATCTCTCCAGAAAAGAGAGAAACTGTCATGAAAAAAGATGTTAATAAAAAAAAGAACTGTGGATCCTCTTCATAAGCCATTACGGAATCGATCGAACATTGAGACACCTAACGAGAAAAATTTTTACAACTTATCAAAATTACAAAAAAAAAACTTATTTCTAGTTAATTTCAACAGTTCAAAAAGAAAAAAAAACAAACTTCCAGCCATCTAACGGCAACACGGCTTTAGAATGCTTAAGTCTTGATCATTTTTCATTTTATATAGCACAGAATTGTAGTGGTTAGGGAGATGCACCAGGAGCATTGTGGATTTGGCTTCGTGGAATACAGCAGTTTCAGTCAGCTATCAGACTCAAATAATTACAACTTCGAGATAGAATTCTCAACTTTGTACTAGTTGGCAATTTTTTCTGTAAAGGGTTGAATTTATTGGTGATTCCACAGAATAAATCTTTTGATACTTGGAATATTGGGCTATAGTCGATAGCCGTTTATAGTAACAGTAGCAATACAATATTAACGATGTGACGCTATTCAGAAAAACAAGGAATACAAACGCCAAGAAGAAGAAGAAGAAGGAGACACTAAAAACACTAGCTGAGTCCACCTAACTCCTCGGGATAACTAGCAATGCTGCTAGTATTTTTTCTGTAAAGGCGGAGTTTCAGGATAAGAAATTAGAAAAAAATTTTAAAAAAAGTGATACTGACCAGTACACAAGCCTGTTATTCTGATGGGAGGGGCACATTACGCTTCCATGTGAATTCTGTGCGGTTGGTCTCCACGTGACATATTCAGTGGCTCATAAAAAGAGCATCTTCTCTGTTTGAATATAGTTGCATAGCGATAGAGATCGCTGTAAACTTTGAAGACTTCGAAGCGCGCTCAATACAAAGGATTAGACGAAGGAGGCTGAATTCGACGGAGAATGGAATGAGTATGGAGTGCAGGCCTAGGTGGCTGAATTGCACTGGAATGTCAGCGTTCAGTTAACAGACGCTCATTTAAAAACGCCATTGACCCCGCAGTACCTAGTAGACTTAACAGTAAAAAATCGCTTTGATGTTTAAGTTAGTCCGCTTCCATTTGCTGTGTGCTTCCAGCATCAGCAGTTTTTAATTCGATTTGTTGTATGACATTTGTCTTTACTGCTAAACAACACGTTGAGTGTGGTTGAGCATGGTTTACTAAGGAATTCCGAAATGGCTCTGCTATGGAGCTTCTTTTTTCAGGAGGGACAACAGCGGTTTCTACGATTGTCTATCGAACATCAATCGAAGTCAACGGAAAGCCCAGTCCTGATTTAGCAGTTATATAAAGTATGAAAGGTATTATATACTCAAACTGTGACAGTTCTTCTATGAAAAAAAGTCATACATTTTGATGGCGACCGCAGGCAAAAAAATTATGCAGGACATCCGGAGCAACTATGGCATGCAACGTGGATCAATGAAGACTTCACTGGCGCAAACTAGTGTAACATCAACTCGAACACAAATAATACAATAAAGGAAGTCGTTAATCCGGAAAAAGCCGGACTACTAGATTAATGAAGCTGGCGAAAAATTATTTTACAAGCTTACTATCTGACCTCCATTTAACCCGACCACCTTATTCTTTTCTGAAAAGAGAAAAAAAACGAATAAGTGCCCAAGCGGTTTACCACCTCATTGTGGTTATGGACTGTTTCTAGGTGACGTAGTGAGACGTAACTCGATGGATTCGACCATCAACAGAGTTACCTAAGCACAGAAAAAGTTCGGCATTTTCGTGCGAAAGTCTGGCAGAAACTAAATCGATGCCATGACAGAGTCTGGCGAGATATCGGGTGAGCACTTTTTTGCCAAAAGCAGTAGAAATAAAAGTGTGGTGCACTATCAACCCTAGTAAGAACGAAACCTATAGGGCACCACTGGTGTTAGACGGGAACAAACAGTGACTTTACTCCAGCTTGCTCCAATCCCTTATTGATTTACGAGATTACATGTAGTATGGTTGGTTTATAAGTGAACCAGTTCACAATAGAAATAATGACAGTAACACTAAAGAAAATCTGTAAACAAAAAAAAAACTGATAAGGCATCTCTTCGATATGATGTTGAGTAACCACCAAAAAAAAGTTTTATGAGAAGTTGGTCGGGATGCAAATCGTCGGTTGCCTCTCGGACAAAACGAATGCGATCCTCAAGGTGCAATGGGTGGGCGGGAACTTTTAAAGGACAGCAAAACATGTATAAATGATAACAACGCTTATGTACACTGTCCCGAAAGTCGTATATGATCGTTTTAAGATGTTTTAATTGAAAAATGCTTCGGTACTTTCGCCTTCTTCACAGCTGGAGTGATTCGAGTTGATTATCCACGACAAAGATCAGCATAATCGACAACGACGGCCCAGATCGAGAGAACGACGATGCGGACGATCGACTCGGATCATACCCGCTCTAAAGAAGTCGAAGGCTATGAACGCTCGCTGAATGAAACTTTCGTAACAATTTTATCAAAAAAACAGAATATACTGATCATCTCCAGGATCGCTTTTCTATTAACCTCGGTACTGGATTATAAATTCGCCGTTTTCTTTCTTAGGTCTCACTGATCATTTATACCGAGGTGAAGTGAAGGTCGTTTTTCAAAAAAAGAAAGAAGCTCTGCTGATGCTCAACTTACCATTAGGAACGAAAGTAATTATGCAGAAATAAAATTTAAAGGATCTGTTTAGTAAGGGCTTTTTTCGCAACATTATACAAATGCAAAAGCATTTCTGCCCATCGTCGGTTTACTGCTGAAGGATATTCGTGTAACTGGATGAAAGATCGATCGGGATCTTCCTGGAACTGGGACACAACATCGTCACAGTAAGGCGGTTAACCATGAAATGACAACGGAATAGAAATTTAGTCCATAAAGATTGCAGATGTTATTATTTATATGTTCGAAATCATGAAAGTAGTTCGTCGCATTGCATCTTCTTCGATCGGTCGGCCGATTTATCGCCGTCGTCATGGGAAAAGGAACACTCTAGCACGGCGATCTTAGTGTTTAAAGAACACTCATGCTGAACTAGTACTCCACATGGAAACGAGAACAGAAGGCGACAGATTCTCAAACTGCAACCGAATCCACACGAGAACTCTGTCACCGCCAACGATGGCAGTTGCAAGATAATTAAAAGACTGGAAAAACTGCTGAACTAATGAAACACGCATTTAAACCTTTTCCTTGTTTTACACAGAAAAGTCAACATGTATAGGATTGAAGCGAACTGTCTCCGGTTTTCCCTTTCTGCAAATGGCGAAAAAGAATTCCATCTATAAAAGTTTTTGTTTGAAGCAATACTGCTTTTTGCTGACTATTCCGTAGAAACATATACGAGAGAATTGTAGTAGAACAAAAGGAATAAAAGTAAACGAGAGACTAACAACCGTCAGTATGAACAAAGGATACCACTGAGCACGAAAGCTCGGATTACTGTGGTGCCGAGCCGGGTTTCAAATAAAAAAGTTCATTTCAACCAAACATAATCTTCTGTAAGGAAAAATGCAACATGAAATCGAATTAAAAAGTCCCTAAACACGCATGAAATTCACGGATGAAGGAGTTCGAAGTCAATTTTCTTCCGAAACTCATTCATCAGACGCAGTAGATAGAAGAGACAGCAGAGTGAATTTCTCGAAAGCATCTCTGAATAAATTCTGGATTATCTCCTGGATCTTGCGAATTGCTACAAAAAAAATCAAAAATTTACTGATATTGTATATCAATACTAATAAACACAATATTAACATTTATGGATATTATATACGAACAGAAAAAGTGGAAGTGGACTATCGACAGTGCGATAAATGAGATGAAGAGATGAAATAATAAAAAGAAACCCAGAGAAAAACACATTTTGAGAAAGCTTGAATAGATTATCGGAACTGAATGACAGGATGATTTGGCTAACATCTTTAGAAAAGAAAAGTGAAGATGCTAGAATTCAAGAGAAATTGTAGCCCAATTCAAACAGTTTAATCGATAATCTCTAACACTTCCCTGGATCGACTTTCTATTAACCTCGGCATTGGAGTATAAATACGTTGTTTTCTTGTTCAGCAATCGCGAGGTTGTTATACAGCATACATTTATTTCCATAGAAAAACACAAAATACAATACAACAGTAGCTGACGTTTCGGCAGTATCGCCTTCTTCAGAGCCTGGAAGGGTATACTGATATACAATTTATAAGGCCAAACACTTCAGTAACACTTACCAAAAGACGAAAAACTTTATGACAATTACATGATCAACAGCTTCTCGAAAAACTCACCACTTTTTTACATGACTTCAAATGAGGAAAGTTAGAACAGCTGATTATAGTCGCATTGGCATTTATTCAAAAAGCCTCAAGAAGTTTGCGCGTTGGTGTCGTAGTCTCCTGTGCGAGGATATTGACTTTAACTTCAAAATCGTTTCCGCTATGCTTTTGTATCCTATGCGTGTCTAGTGGGGTACTTTGGCTTACTTTTCGTTTGTCATCTAGGTGTTCTTTTATACGGATACACAAGGGTCTGTCCGTTTCGCCAATATATTCGTCTATGAAATCCTTTCAACAGATCAGGTATATCGTACATGAAATCATGCAATCACCGTCCCTGCCGGAAGGGCAAATTACGCAATTTGTTGTTTCACATAGACGGGGTCATACAAGCGGTTACGAACTAATTGACGACGAACGGTATTCGGTAGTATTTCAATTATCGCTACCGATTCCTGTAGATATGCCCTTTTTAGGCATCGTTTTATAGCTATGCTTAATTCATCACTAATAAAGGGCATCATAAACGGGACCTTCTTTTGGCCAAGTGTTTCGTTTCGGCGCGTCGCTCTCCTTCTGAACCTATCTCCTGCAGTAACTACTTCGTAGCCATCGGAGATGGCTATTTATCGAACCAAGTCGCGTGATTCATCCTTTAGTTCCCTGGTTGTGCACACAGAGGTAGCTGTTCGAAATATATTTCTCACAAGCGCCCTCTCTTTGTGTGTGATGGATGGGAGGAAAGGAAATGAACCAGGATGTTTTTCTTACTTGGTTTTCGGTACCACTTTGTCATGTAACCGCTATTTGATAAGTTGATTTGAACGTTAAGAAATGGAAGCCAGGTCTTTTTCGGTTTCACCCGGGTGAATCTCCGAATATTCTTCGTCGTCAATTAGTTCGTAACCGCTTCTATGACCGTCTATGTGAAACAACAAATTGCGTAATTCGCCCTTCCTGCAGGGACGGTGATTGCATGAGTTCTGGTACGATATACCTGATCTCTTGCAAGGATTGCGGAGATGAATATATTGGCGAAACGGGCAGACCCTTGTGTATCCGTATAAAAGAACACCTAGATGGCAAACGAAAAGTAAGACAAAGTTCCCCACTAGGCACGCATGGGATACAAAAGCATAACGGAAACGATTTTGAAGTTAAAGTCAATATCCTCGGACAGGAGACTAAGGCACCAACGCGCAAACTCCTTGAGGCTTTTTGGATAAATGCCAAAAATCCCGCGATGAATAGCAGGGAGGAATGCCCAGAGGTTACACGCGATCTGGCCCCATTTGCGACTATAATCAGCTGTTCTAACCTTCCTCATTGGAAGTCATGTAAAAAATCGGTGTTTTTCGAGAAGCTGCTGATCATGTAATTGCCATGAAGTTTTTCGTCTTACTGTAAGTATTATTGAAAGTGTTTGGCCTAATAAATTGTATATCGGTATACCCTTCCAGGCTCTGAAAAAGGCGATACTGCCGAAACGTCAGCTACTGTTGTATTGCATTGTGTTTTTCTATGGAAGTAAATGTTTGCTGTATAACAACCTCGCGATCGCTGAACAAGATAATCTCTAAAATCAATTTCTGCCCGATAAAACATATTTGCGATCCTCGTTGTTAAGATGTTGATTTATTGATAAGGTTACATGAAATTGTTAAAAATCTCAATGGCAGCTGTTGCTGCAGCATCGATTGCTTCGATGTATGAATGTGCTAACCAACTCCAGTTGCTAAAGGGAGAGGAAATCCTATCACGAAAGAAGTTGGTTTGAAATCGTAATTAACCATGAATCACTTCGTATCTTTCCACGGGAATTGCCGACTGAGTTCACCTATTTCATTGCAGTGGTGCTCCATTTCACTAGATTCGACTCGATGCGACTATGAAGCTCAGAACTTTGAAGCACTTTTATGGCTCAGAAGAGTGATGGTGACAAAGTATTTGCCGAAAAAATGATCTATCACCATCCTCTTGGTATCTCACCAATAAACCGCGACAATGATTATCCATGCAGAGCTTAAATGAATATCGGTATTGACAACTTTATTTTGTTATGTTTGCGTTCCTCATATTTATTTTTGACGGAATGCTATAAATCCCGTTAGGACAAGAAGATTGAGGAGGCAGCAAACAGTTGGACGTGATATACAAGCAGTAATACATATAACAACGAATAGGAAAGACGAAGAAATAAGAGAGGTAATAAGGAAGACTGAACAGAAAGAGAGAACAACAATGAAGAGAAGGAGAGCGACGCGCCGAAACGAAACACTTGGCCAAAAGAAGGTCCCGTTTACGGTGCCCTTTATTAGCGATGAAGTAAGCATAGCTATAAAACGATACCAAAAAAGGGCCGGCCTAGAGGAATCGGTAACGATAATTGAAATACCACCGATTACTCTTCGCCGTCAATTAGTTCGTAACCGCTTGTATGACCGTCTATGTGAAACAGCAAACTGCGTAATTTGCCCTTCCGGCAGGGACGGTGATTGCATGAGTTCAGGTACGACGTACCTGATCGCTTGCAAGGATTGCGGAGATGAATATATTGGCGAAACGGGCAGACCCTTGTGTATCCGTATAAAAGAACACCTAGATGGCAAACGAAAAGTAAGACAAAGTACCCCGGCACGCATAGGATACAAAAGCATAGCTGGAACGATTTGGAAGTTAAAGTCAATATCCTCGCACAGGAGACTAAGACATCAACGCGCAAACTCCTTGAGGCCTTTTGGATAAATGCCAAAAATCCGGCAATGAATAGCAGGGAGGAATGCCCAGAGGTTACACGCGACCTGGCCCCGTATCTTTGGATCAATTTCTGATATGGGGTAGCGCAGTCATCAACCATATGCGACTATAATCAGCTGTTCTAACCTTCCTCATTAGGAGTCATGTAAAAAATCGGCGAGTGTTTTTCGAGAAGCTGTTGAACATATAATTGCCATGGAGATTTTCGTCTTTTGGTAAGTGTTACTGAAGTGTTTGGCGTAATAAATTGTATATCACTATACCCTTTCAGGCTTTGAAGAAGGCGATAATGCCGAAACGTCAGCTACTGTTGTATTGTATTGTGTGTTTTTCTATGGAAGTAAATGTATGCTGTATAGCAACCTCGCGATTGCTGAAAAAGAAAACAACAATGAAGATAATCCCTGAAATAAGAAGCGACACTAATTTGGATATTTGGATGGCCCATCCTCATTGATTGTGCCGCCCCCAGCATAAACTCCATTTTTTCGGAGATCTGCTGGCTTAGCCATCGTGGTTCCCTTGAGTCCCGAGGCTAGCGAGGTCAAAGTCTGCCCAGGGTCGTCACCATCACAGGCAGTGGCCGCCCTTGTGGATCAGAGTGAGATTTGTCACCATGCGACTAGTTCGGTACAAGGACGGTAACGGATCCTGGTATTGGTTTACTCTTAGCTAGGCTTCCTGATGGAAACGTCGGACCCCTCAACTTGGGATACCCTGCCAGAGGGATGAATCTCCCGGTTGTACATCGCAGCCTGACATCCAGGAATACCTCACAGCCACGATGAGGCGGTAAACCGTTGGGAGGAGAAGCGATAATATGAGTTAAAAATCGCAAACTCCATGCAAAGTGCATGAAATTAATGTGAAATGATTAAAAAGCAAAATCAGAAAATGAGAAAATGTACGCTATGTTAGTCGCGAATGGGATTACTGGCGTCGGCCTACTATCATCATCTCATGCAAGTCACCTGCTCTTCCGGTTGTAGTCAAGGGATTACAACGAATGCCGCCGAAGTCTCCATTTGGCCTTATCGCATACAAAAGTTTCCCAGTGCACTCTTGCCCACTGAAGGGAAAAGGCAATGACATGGTTTGTTTCTAGGATCTTACCGAAAAAGTATAACTATCAGACGGTTGGTGTTAATGTTATGAACTTCTGACTGTCCCAGTCGCTAAGGCATCACAATAAACGGTTGGCATTAAGTGACATCACGTGTCCACAGCACCTATTCATTAACGTATTCAACGACACAGCAGCATTTCTGATCTTTGGTCGTCAATGTGTGTAGACGAAATCGGATTCCTTCAACGCATTTTCATGGCATAGAGTAGAATTTTTGCCTGTCATCGTTGGTTTGACAGCATCCACTTTTCGACATGGTGGACGATTTCTGTCTGTTCTTCTCGCAGCAGTTCCTTGATAACACTGACTTCTTTCATTCCGCTTACGTAACGCCTAGGTTTCTTAGCTGACGTTAAGATAAGCGCAATCAATGAATCGAAGTGAAAGTCACCAAGGGGACTGTTCTTTGTCCTCTTCACTACGACCTCAACACTCCTATGAGCTCTCAAAGCAGTCAGGCTCCTTTTGTTCAGTTCCTAAAGCCAAACATATGTAAACACGACTGAAAAGGCCTGGTAAAGTACCGCTACAACATGCTTGATATGAAGCAAAATACAAAACGTATAAGTCACCTAATGCAACTGTGATGAACTGATGTTAGCAATATTCATCAATATTACTTATCCATTCCATTTATAGAACTGAGAAACGCGAAAAAAAAAACCGAACGGAAAAGCTTGAAGTTCGTTGAGAGCTGTCGGCGAGCATTCAATAGGACCGACATCTGCCCGAACTCTCAGAATCAATAACAGACGTCTGTCTTGCTTTCTATTTAGCTTCGATTATGGAAATATGAGAAGAGAACGAGCATACAGAAGAGCTGGGAGAGGAAAACAAGCACGGAAGTAGTTGAGACTGCTGGTTCAGAACCAGTTCTTCTTCTATACGAAAAAGAAATGGGCAACCATATGAGGCAAATTTCTAAAATGATTGAATTCGGATTGGAAACCAAGAGTAACTCCCACAGATAAAGAGAGATGATGAAAGAAATAGTGAAGGAATGCTTCCTGCAGTAGCTGTCTGTTGGTGAGATAATTGAAAGTGAGGTAATTGAACAGCAGAGAAAAGTAAGAAAAGTATATTTCGAAAATTCTAACTCCTGTGAACATTAACATTACAGCAAGAACAAAAAAATTTAACACGAATATTATTGTAATGTCATCGTGTTGATTTGATCATCGATCAATCGATGATTTCGGGTGAGTCATCGTCGAAGATGACGTTGTAAAACACGCCGCAGTGAAAAGAACTCGAATAGCGGCAGTAAAAGTACCACCGAAAGAGTTTGTTTAGTTCACAATCGATTGAATACATTGAAACTTTGAGTTCGTTCAAAAATCGATACATGATAAACCAACACCCGCTCCCAGGAATAGAACGAAAACAACAATTTTTACGCTTTGAGCTTTAGATAGCTTAGTTGAATTGAAAAACATCATTGGAACCCAGACTTATTCAGATGAATGGAAATGTGTGAATGTTTGTCTACGGCATCGGAAAACATCGATACTGGGGATGGAAATCGATAGAGAGGGAGAACTCGTTGTAGTGGCAGACGTCCTTCAAATGACGTGAAGAGACCCCTCCATATTAACGACACGAAACCGACGTCTATCTGCAATAATCAGCTCAATGGATACGGAAGCACATCGGAGTGACGCGTCGCTTAAGTTCAGAAAATAGAAATTTAGATGAGTCGCATTCAATTCAAATTCATTGCAACAAAACGATCGAGGAAACGAACATTTTCCCGATTTTTTTTTTCATTTTACAACATTTATGCCAACATCCTGTTTGTTATTCAATAGTGATCGCCGCACTTAACACGGCACTCATAGAATTGTATGTTTATTAAACATGCATGATCTGAATGGTCCCGCGTTCAACAGGTGTTTTGGCGGGACTGTGCTGATTTTTCAGGTATCGGAAGTCGGAATAAGGAACGAAATTGAAGCAGAGCATCGGTTTATAACAGTTTCTAGTCTACAAAGATGTGATACGTTTTGGTAAGGCGCGAAATGTATTGCACTGTTGAAATCATACGATTTCTGCATCACATGGTTTCAAAATGCTGACGTTGTCGTGAAAAACCCACAGCTCCACTCGATCCGGACATTAACGCGTTTTTTAAAAAGAACACTACACATGCCTAATGGAAATGGTGACGTGTCTTGTAGCAAATAACTTACACGTGCTTTGATAGTGTACATGTGCAAAGTAGTAGAGCACTGTCACAGAGGAATGAAAGAGGAAATTGACTTTCCATTTAGATTCTTCAACCACCCTAAGCCTCCCAATGGTTTATCGCCTCAACCTGGATGGGGTATTCCTGGGTGTCGCGCTGCGATGTACGGTTGGGGGATTCATCCCCTGGCAAGGTCTCTCAAGAAGGAGCCCTGCCTCCATCAGAAAGGTCAACTAAGAATAAATCAGTACCAGGATCCATCAACGTCCTGGTACTAAACCAGTCCCATGGTGGTAAATCTCCCTCTGATCCACAAGGGCGGCTACTGCCTGTGATGGTGACGACCTGGGGAAGACTGACCTAGCTGACCTCGGGGCTCAAGGAAAACACGGTGGCTAAACCAGCAAAACTCCGATAAAATGGAGGTTGTGCTGGGGCCGGCGCAATCAGTAAGGATGGACCATTCAAGCATTCGAGTGTCCTAGTTCTTCAACCACGGTAACAAATCAGGGGATCCATGGCGTTAAGCAGTGTCAGTAGACAGAACACTCTAAGAAATTTTCAACAAAACCATATGATATGAAAAAAATGTTCAGCGTGTACGACATGAGAATACGGGCTAGTCGAATATCTCAAAAATGCAGCAGAAAAAAAAGAATGGTGAAAACAGGTGAACAGTACTCACGGCATGAAGGAATAGAAGCAAATTTTTGAATTGGACTGGTTTTTTGTCAAAACCTTACAAATTCTGTGAGCTTTCAGATTACTTGTAAAAAGGAATACTTAGATGTAATTTGAGTAATAGGTGAAAATCTTTCACCGAAACCTCACGACCTTAATTTATGATGGGAGAAATGTGTTTCACTAAAACTTTTGGAGCAGCCCATGACTACACTGCTAAATCAAAATTTATTCAATACTGTTTTTCCTTTAACATGACCCGGCATCAGATATTGTACGGATCTTTGCACTTCTTGCATCCATTGGATTAGTTTCGTCCCATCGACCATCCACGAAGGTCTTGGGATTTGCCTGTGAGTTCGGCTGTTGCTTAAATATTTTAACTTTTTCTCTTCTTCATGATCTTCGTCTTCTGGTTGAGCATATTCCCGATGGAATTCAAAAACAGTCAGGTTAAGGCACTTCTCTACCACAGAATGATATCGACCTTTGTTGGCGTGCGGTGAGGTTCACCCAATACACTGCGTGCATTATTGAACGGCATCTCTCTACCATTGTGCTATCCCAGTCACAATTTAACTATTTAAAGAAAAACTGCTCGTTCTGCATTCATCGTACTTTGCATGATCTCAAAAGTCACAAAAGGGAATGTGGCGCGTCCACGGGTGGCGCATAGGAGATTAATCGAGGTCTAAAAGCGACTTTACTTTATACCTCCCAGAGAAGCAGGTGGATCGAGGGGATGGACTCCCTTTATTCACGAGGCGTACTCTTGCCTGCGTGCGTGGGTGTGTTCTCGTTTATGTGAATTGAATTCTACAAGTCATTTCGGCCAAACCTGCAATTAAGTAACAGGGAAGTATATAGGAGGCGGTTAGGACTCGTCTCCAACAAATAAGCTCCGTTTCCACTCTGGGGGAGACTGGCAAGCTACTCGTGAGTATACACAGGCTCCACTTTCGGAGCTCAGCAAGCTATGCGTGGGTATCAAAAAGCTAAACACAGTGAAATAAATGGGCCTTATTACCCTGACCTCAAAAGTGCCCCCTACAAGACAACATTGAGTTGGACACGAGTACGGAAGATATACAAAAAATTCAGGGCCATTCTAGGCCGCCTAAATCTCGAAGGACTATGGTGACGATATATACCTAGAATACACGCTCACTTGCATATAAGTCCTCGATATAGAACTTGATCAGGCAGACAAGAAGGATAAGGTACAACATAATCGCACTGACAGTCAAGAAGACGTCATGCGTTCAACGTCGTCTGTGACACCAGAAAAGAACCGCTCCACGGAGCACGCGACAGTACGGAGTGGGAAGCGTTAGCATCATCAACACGAGTTTGGCCATTAATATCGATTAATTTAACCATTCAACAACCCGATTCAGGCGTCTACGAGTTTAGAGATAACCAAAATACCACCATTCTATAACCATATTAAAAACCTCAAAAAGGGATTAGGCAAGGTGATACAGTCTCTCCAAAATTACTACCACCAGCGATAACATGTGAACATTGGAATGGGATGACATGGGACTGAAAAATTGATGGTGGGCGAATACATCACCTTTGCTTTGCGAATGACGTCGTTGTTGTAAAACTAATCATTAGCCAAGCAGAACGTATGCTTGCCGACTTTTGTTGCGTCTGTGGAACAATTGGCCTTCTACTGATTCTCATAAAAGCGATGTTCATGAACGGATTTATTGCGTATGCCCCATTCACTCTCAAAGGAGCGAATGTCTCCGAATACTTCTATTTCCTTTATGATTTGTCACATGTATAGGACAGCATGGACCTAGCACCATTATCTCTTACAGCATTCATAACACTGACGACTCTTCTATTCTGTATAAGCAGCGTCCACGTTTGCGCTCGTATGATATGGCAGCAAGACTGCGGAGTCGCAAAGCTGGAAATGGAGAAAAATATTCATTGTTTCCAATTTTTTTTCCAAAGCGAAATCTCTGATGATTTCATGATCTTTCGAACCCTCTCACTTCCGCTACAGAGGAGTGAACTTAAAACTCAGATGAACAAGCTGCATGATGCAGAGATACTCGTCTGCTAGTGAAGGTTTAGAAACGGATTTCTTTCTTATTTTACATGACCCGTTCTCATATCTACTGTGTTGCTACCAATACCTGTACTCAACTCGCTTCTTCGTATCCATCTTCAAAGAGTCTTCGAATTTTTGCATGTGGGTTCAGCTGCTGCTTAACGATTTTCGTCTTTGTTATGATGAATATCGAATGCTGGATGGGAGGAGCCGTGAAAAAGAGCTCGCACGTAGACCAGAGGAAGCAAGCCCATCCCAAGCAATCCTGGTGCCCCAACCTCGGGGTAATGGTAGCTTGGTGACCCCTATATGTAAACAGATTATCACGGTGCTCGTGATGAATGACATCACTATCACCGTGCTACTTCCGCTGGTTACAATTGGTTAGAAACGAATTAGTTGCTCATAAACACCGTTTTCTTTATGTTAAGTCGCAACCCGATATTTCCACACACGCACTCGAAATCGACCATCGTCCGTTCTGCTTGGCTAATACTGTCATAGGAACGATGACATCAGCATAACCAAGATATTTGAAACGCACAAATAGGGACATCATGATTATCCAGAGCTTCCATCGCTGCTTTTGTTACAATTAGATGCAAGCGATTCTGAATCGATGGAAGTGAGACAAATTAAGAGGCCACTAACATCATGTAATCACTGGAATTCGGAGACGACTTTGAATGTTGCATTATTTGTCTCCTAGAATTCGACTTAAGCAGTTGCTGTTTCAGTCTCACTTGGTACACCAAGCGAACTGTAATGGACGAAACAGGTTCCATTGGGTTGTGTTCTTTAACTGTGTTTATGCTACTGTAACCGTCTCAACAACATACAATACTATGTAACGGCGTCCAAGTGAAATGATAGAAGCGAAATTATTGTGATGTTTATGACACATGGCAAACCACTTTCTATATATTCAAAAGGACAGGTGATCGAAAGATAAGCAACCAGAAATGTTTTTGGACACGACCCTTCAGATATGATCGTATTTTCCACTCGTCTGAAGTCCTAGAAAGTAGCCCGCACCTCATTTCTACGACAGAGAAGAATTTATTAACGCATGAGCAATTTGTCTTGAAAATGCAAGGAGAAGAAAACGGAATTATTAAAGTTTCATCTTAATGAGGTTCACTGAAGGATTTTATAACTGGATCTAAGAGCATCGCTGAAATTCGTTTCCGTATAACAACTCCCACTTGATATTAACGCATGAGCAATTTGTCTTGAAAATGCAAGGAGAAGAAAAAACCGGAATTATTAAAGTTCCATCTTAATGAGGTTCACTGAAGGATTTTATAACTGGATCTAAGAGCATCGCTGAAATTCGTTTCCGTATAACAACTCCCACTTGAAAGTAAAATCCACTGAATTTTCAGATTGCGCTGAGTAACTTGAGCGGCTACCAACACAATCCAGTAACCTCTAATGTGTTTCACATGTTCTAATGGACTTCGTTGCGAGCAAGCACCGTTTCAAGGGAGGTTCAACACGATGGATTATATCCACACAATAATCAACCTCACTTAAATACCACAAGAGTAAAAGACTACACTCCATTTCACTTTCAATTCCTCAAAACTTCTTTCAAACATTCAAACTGATTAAAAAAGAGAGCTGACAGGATGATATAACAGTCAATGCGTTAAAGCACCAATCGATGAAAAATTTTAAATGTTTATATAATGTGCTCAAAAATGTGTAATACAAACCACTTGCAAAAATAGGACTTCTAACTACTCAGAATTCTCATGTTTCTTCTTCCATTCACGAAACTCTTGAAGTTTTCTTTGTTGTTCTGTCATACCTGTTCGACGAGCCTCTGAACGTTGTTCCAAATACTTTTCCGTCATTCTCTCCCGAAATTCAGTATCGTGGAATCTGAAAGGGGTCCAGACTTCATAAATACACATATTTCCCTAATGCTTACGTGCGTAGTTGTACTTGGTTACAGGCATATTGAAACTTGCAAACTGATTGGGAGACGGTCCAGTAAAGTGAATGGGAAGCTATTTCGGGTCGCCTCCAACAAATAAGCCCCGTATTGCTTCCGAAGACATGTGAGGAAAGGGATATGAAGCTCCGACCTGTATCGACGGTCAAAAATTAAAGATGCTGTTTTAATGCCGAACTGTCGAAGAATAGGTGGGTTCGACACGTAATACGTATGAACGACAACCGATGGATAAGAACCGTTAGTGACTGGATTCCTCGGGATATCAAAAGCACTGCAGGAAGACCACCGACGGTGAGAGTTCTTCACATAAACCCTAGAAGAAAGGTATGATGCTCAACGAGTCCCTAGAGCGAGCAGAACCCACTGGGCTACTCTTACACGCGATAGGGAAAAGAGAAGATTTACTGGCGCCCGCTCAAACCACCGAACGATAGGTGACAGGTGATACAGATGTGATTGCTTCAGAAGGGGCTAAAGCTAACTTGGAGTGCTTCATGGCAAAAATGGTGAATGTAAACAGCTCCGTTTCTCTTGGCCGAAAAGAACTCCCCATTCGTAACTTCGGCGAAGATGAGCACGGCGCAGCTACTGAAGTTCTATGGTCATTTTAAAATGGCATTCTACATTAAGAACCTGATGATACAAGGGGTACCAGTTGCTGGCTCATCGTAATGACTAATACGAAAAGGCAACACACACTAAAAACCGGTTATTATGCCTGCAAAGAACTGTTAACATGCATAATTTCGAACAATTTGACAGCTAGAATTGGATACTTAGGTTTAGGAAAATGTGAATGCTTTGACAACATTAGTCGCATGTATTCTAGGTTCAAGTTATGTTGAGAACAAGTTCTAGCAGACCAACGCCACCAATGACTTCGACGTTCTGCGTGAACACTTCCGTAGACATGACACCATCGAGGCTGAGCCTAAGATCACGTCTGAAGAACTTATTATCAGTGCCCACGATCTCGAATGCAAGAAACAGGGTGAAAAGTTATGTACTGACTAGTTCCAGAAGACTGTTAAAATTGTCTCTTTATTATCGTCTAGTACGCAGGACTTTATTTTTGCTTGAACCGTATCAGGAGCAAAAGTGATAACATGGAAAGGAAACATTCTTAAATAATAGAGTTCATGGAGCAAATAACGACATAAAGAGTGTGATAACATGCTGATAAGGCCTTTATGGGCTGCCGTTTTATTTCATTATGACGAACAAGACTATTCATAAATCTAGAAGCCTTCCTCCAAATGCAGGTCGTAGCAGTTTCTCCTAATGTAAAGATGGTAATTCGCCCTAACGTAGGACATAGGGGCCCTGCAGCAACACAGCTAACTTCTTTTTCTTTCCACGTTACCTAACCTCTCTACCTTTCTATCTTAGGATTTTTTTACCCTTCGAACGACCAAGAGCGATGAGCGTCTCTTGCTTGTGACGAATACGAATAGAGATTACTCGAGTAACTCGACGAATACAAGCGATAGCTGACACAGGTGACTGAACGATTACCATGTAAAAAATCAAACCAAAAATAACGATATATGGTAACTAACGTATCACAACTGCTAAAGAGAATTAGTACTTCGAAACCTTTGTAGACAATACGCAAGCACGCTACTGAAGAAGATAGAGGTTGCAATCTGATCAATAAAATGCTGGTATGAAAATCACTTACTTCAAATATTTGCATTCATTAAACACCGTCAACTCTGGTTTGCAAAGCATAAGACCTTTTACAGCACCCTTTTCACGCATACAATTTACCAAGTCTGAAATATTTAAATGCGCTGAAAAAGCCAGAATATGAGAAGAATTTCAGAACATAGAGAAAGCCGGTTTTGTTGCAACTAGCAACATATTTATTACAAAATCGATCAAAGAGATAAAAAGAATCGAAAAACAATCAATGTACCCATATAAGACTCATTGCATTCCACTTTCTCAATCTGTTCATTCATTCGATTTGGTATGATGACATCAGCTTCAATACGTCGGAGTGTCCGATCTTCTGGATCTCCTGAATAATGTTTATCAAGCAGGCAGAAAAACTTGGAGGAAAAAAGTAAAGAGCTTGCGATAGTACTCGCATTATCGTGTGTTATAAGTCGCACACAAAAGAAAGCCGAATGAACGTAAGAAAATATTACGGAAAAGTCGACAAAAACATGTACCTTAATAGTAAGCAACAAGATAAAAAAAAGAAAAAAGGGAAGAGACCGGATTCACAACCAGTACGAATTTATGTTAGTCGTACACTCGTCTTTAATACCCACAGCATTTTGCTAGATTTTGTTACCTTCACTGGAATACAATCCCCTAGGTGCAAACTCTAGCATTCTTCTTCAACCATCGTCAATGCATGTAAATTAATTGACAGTTTCTATTGTGAACTCAAGCGATTTCAAAGAGAACAAATGCTCTATATCACAATAGAAAGTCGAAACAGAAATTCGGCCCCGAGATTTGCTTTATATCATACTTTAACTGTGCCAAACCATCGAAGCCCCAATAATCGGACCCTACTTCAAGTCACTGACTTTTTACAGTGCGGTTTAAAGTGTAAGACTCGGTAGTCCAAGTGACCATTTTTTTTTCTGAACATCGTTTCTATAAAGACAAAGAAGCATCTTGAATCAATGGTATACTCATGAGGTGTTTGTGGTCGACCATGGAAATATCGAATATTCTAATACAGAAACCCTAGACGTTTAGCTCCTCATCTTGACAGCAAGATCATCTTGGATGTCGGACTTCGTTGTACAGTAGGGTTTCATCCGCCAAGCAGCATTTCCCAGACTGAAAAAGAGTATCATATTTCTACCCAAAAGGCCAGCTAAGAATAAACCAGTATCAGGTGTCACCACCGTCATAAATCAAACTTGTGGCATGGTGAAAAATCTTCCTCTGATCCCCAAGGGCAGTCGAATGCCTGTGGTGGTCATGACCTGAGGAAAGCTTCGGCTAGGCTGGCCTCAGAACTCCAGCGGAAGCACTTGCACTGGCTAAGCCACCAAAGAATCACCCCCAGTATCCGGCACATCCATCAGGATCTCCCATCTGTGAGGTCGGGTGATGAAACAACCGGTGAGAGACGATCAAGTCTCCTGTTGCACAGGACGTCATTGCAAACAGACAAAAGGAACAAGTCAGCAACACTTCATAGAGACTGCTTCTTGCTTTGCACCTACAACACCAAAATAATCTCTTCAGAAACCGACTTTACACTCTTTTTAAGGCGTCTGGTGGCATCACATTCAAAGCGAGCGTCCTACAAGTGAGGAAAAGCAGGAACAGCTATATAAGCCGAGTTAATGGAACTGTTGTCATTCATGGAGAAAAATTTCCGTTACGAAATGTCGGTGGAGTGTGTTTTGTCGTACAATCGCGTATCACTGACTGCTATTTAAAAATTTGCACAGATGATGACAATGAACAAGACGCGTTCTACAAGCAGATAGAGAACGTTATCCGCAATGAGAAATTCTCCCATAAATTCGTTGTTAGAGACTTCAATGCCAGATTATAAACAGCAAATGGAAGACGAAAACAGGATAGGGAAATTCAGAATAGGAGAACGAAATGAGAATGGGAGCCGTCCTTTATGACTGCTAACCGTAGCACGTCTGTTCCATGGAAAATAATCCTCGAGAAGAGGGAAAATCAGAGTTGGAAATAGGAGTCTCCTCATTACATGACTTAAGCGGAGATTCACCATATTCTCACACAGAAAATGGTGCTTCTTTGACACCTTAATGGTGTCTGGATTCTGTACTCGATCTGATCACTGCCCTCGTAAGAAAAATTCAACTCAGTTAGAAAACTGGAAAAGAACTCCTGTTATCGACCAAGAAAAACAGAATAAGTTGCGTATGACAGGGATCACCTGTGCCACTTGTCGTCTCGGTGATGGTCGAGTGACCTAAGCTCGTGCCAATAAATTTTGTACTTTTCCTTGTCGCGTGCAAGATCAGCCCACTGGGTTCTATTCGCTCTAAGGACTAGTTGAGTGCCACATGATTCTTCTAGGGTACTCGTGAGAAACCCTGACCACGGGTTCGGTGGTTTCCTGCAGTGCCTTTAACATTCGCTGGCACCGAGGAATCCAGTGGCTAAAGGCTCGTGTCCATCGGTTGCAGTACACACGCATTACGGAATGGAACAACGATTTCTGATCGTTGACATGGTTCAGAGCTTCGGATCCTCTTCCTAATCTGCGTGGTACGGGATGCTGCTAGCACTGTCGTTTTCACTACGCGTTCTACAACGCTGGGTGATATTTCATCCTGCTTACGCAACGACCAGCTTTATGACCTACTCTTTTAAGCAGAAATAATCGTGCAGTCGGAAAGATGGGGGCACGAATTTGCCTGTTCTTCGCTCTCCACACTGCACTCTCGATACATATGAAAGCTCTAAAAGCCGCTCGTCTCCTCTTGCTCAAACCTGGAAGTCGTACAACATGCTGATTTCATTAGCTAGATGGACGTAACTAGAGTAATCGGAGATATTCGTTCCAATGAGCGTGAATGGACACAGGAAACCAATTCATTTTTCATAAACATCGCTTTCATAAAAATTAGTAAAAGACAAATTTTCCACAGGCTTTATCAAAGTCGGCAAGCATTCGTTCCGGCTGGCTAATGTTTGATGTTACAAGAACTATGTGATCAGCAAGGAGGAAATGGTGTAACTGCCAACCATCCATCGATTTTCTCTTCAATTTTGCCCCATTCCAAAGTTTGCATGATGTTTTCGAGATTGACAGTAAACAAATTTGGCGAAATAGTACCGACTTCCTTCCATAACCACTTTTTTGATGTCAAAGTTATTATCGCTATGAAATGGTGAGATTTGGGGCTGTGAAATTTCCATATAACTCCAGAACCTCCCTCACAGCTACGGATTTCCCTTATAAACCACGGATCTCCCTCGCAGAGACATCTCATGCCGGTTTGTCGCAAGGCGACGTGGAACGTGCACAAGCGGCGTACGATTGCTTAATCACGGAGCTGGATGCAGTGGATGGACTCCCTGCTTCTACAGTGCTGATTTGACACGGACCTTTTGTGACATACTCATGTACGCGTGCGTGCGGGTGTGTAACTCTCGTTTAGGCGGACTGTATTCTACAAGAAACTCTGCAACCAAGTGACTGGGAAGTGTGTGCGAGGGCGTTAGTGTCGTATCAAAAAAATAAACTCCTCCTTTACATTAAGATTATATTAGATTATATTTAGCCCCATGTGCACAGCTGAGTGCGCTATCACCTGTATCACCTGTAGTCCCGTTGATCGTCGAGTGACTCGAGCGGGCGCCAGTAAATCCTCCATTTTTCCCTATCGCGGGCAAGAGTAGCCCAGTGGGTTCTCCTCGCTTTAGGGACTCGTCGAGCATCATATCTTTCTTCTAGGCTTTTCGTGAAGACCTCTGCCCATCGGGGCGGTGGTCTTACTGCGGTACGTTTGACATCCCGAGGAATCCAGTCACTAACAGCCCTTGTCCATCGGTTATCATTCATACGCATTACGTGTTCGGCCCACCTTATCCACGACTGTTTGGAGTATAGAACGGCCGTTCATCATATTGATTCCCCCACCTAGATAGACAAAACTGGAGCAATCAGAGGTATTCGTTCCGTTGAGCGTGAATGGGTACGCCTAGCAAATACAGAAAGTATGTGCCAAATCGGCGCAGCAGAAACAGGGAGTCCATCCCCTGGATCCATCTGCGTCTCAGGGAAGCAAAGGTGGCTTTTGGTCCGCGATTAACCCCCTGTCCGCCACCTGGGGACGCGCCACGTAGCCTCGCGACTAACCGGCTCGAGATCCCTCATTTGAGGGAGATCCGTGGGAGTGCGCTATAGGTGGGTATTAAATGCTAAATACAATAAAATGGCCTAATTCTCATCTCCCTGAAGCTGCTCCCGATGACGGATATTCTCTATGAAAACTTTTACTCATATGACTGACAGATTAATGATAAGCCGACCGAGGGGTTTCCCGAAAAGAGAAGAAAGTAGAAGTTCCACATTACTGCAACATATCTAACATGGTTGATAATAAAAGCCAGCTGCAGAAGATCTTTGTAGCAGCGTTTAAATTGCAAGCATTTGAACCTACTTATGAAAGAGGCCACGGACCAGCTAAGCGATGCCTTCTAAAATTTAACCGTCACTCACAACCTCTAACCGGAATGCGCAGCTCAGATATTCGAAGCCTATCCCAACTTCGGGATCTAGAAGAATGCATATCAATAGGAAAACACGTATAGGTCGTCACATGATAGGAACACATGACAAATGGACAAAAAGAACAGTGAAGAGCGTTTCAAAAGAATACAAGCGTCCTCTTGGAACCCAAACATTGGAGGGGATGTTCGTGGCTAACGTCAACGATCTGCATTTGCAGATGGCAACGATTTCGGGATCACGGAGTGGACCTCGTGGACTTCACCATGTTCGAACCAGACCACCACCATGGACAACAATTGCTGAGAGGGAAACGAATGGAAATCATTCTGGGGCCCGCATCAACAGTGAAAAAATGTTATACAAGTATCCAATTATGTAATGCACCTACAATAAATAAACTTGGATGAAAAACCATCTATACACTTGTGGCCCAGTAACCATATTAGTGCTTCACCATATCAATTCATGATTAACATACATCCCATTACTTATGTACACCACTTGTTGACGCCCTGCAATATCACTTAGTATCACCGGAGTGACCAACATTGTATAAATGTACCACTTACAACAACTTCCTCACCTTCGAGGTTCAATCCATGTCGAAAAAAAATATAAACAATAAGAATATGTAAGACGCACCTAACCCATGTGGTCCCGCTGATGAATAATGTGGTAGAATCGTTTTTCTTACGCGATATTTCTTGCCGGTCTCACTGTCTACGAATACTTCATTCTCTCTTAGAGATTCCAAATTGTCTGTGATCAGAGTTGAATTGCAATGTTTGGACATCAAGATACCTTTAAGAGAGAATATAAAAGGATAAAAGGATAAAGCTCTCGTCGTTGATCAATCCCTGAGGGATGCGCCATGCATTCGACTTCATTATGTATCGTTGGAGGTGATTGAATGCATATCTGGCCTTTACAATGACTCGCGGTGGCCGGCCGATGTATCGAGCTAGTGCTGCTATCCTCCCAGACAAGTCTGGTACCAATTTGCCGACCCCGGAGGGATGGAAGGCTTGGTGGGCCATGGGCGCATTTCACGTGCGCGCCGCAGTGGCGCCTCCAACCACTGCGCCACACGCGCCCTTAAGAGAGAATATAAACATTGTGAAAATACGCAACAAATCAACTCTAGCATCTAACGAGAACGAGATCATCCCTTTTCATAGAACTGTCGCACAGAAGCAGTAGCAAGAACACGAAGATGTCAAGTTCATATACTCATGTTTCTATCAACATACCACGGATGAAACACTAACCGGGAAAACAACAGTTTATCACTTATAGAACACAAAATCTGAAACTATAACAGAATTAGTTAAACTGGTGTACTAACAGTGTCATACGCTCAAACCAAGCAAAACCACCATATGGTGCCAACGCGCAACATGGGAGAATCATACCAATAATGGTAACTAACTTCAGAACAAAGAAGACAACAATGATCTCTACCATAAAAACAAACCTAACTCGAATTCATAAACTCAACAGCATAGGTAAGATGATGTGAAGTAAGCCTAGTTAAGTTCCATAGCTTGCTCCTTTTGCTCTTGCTTTTGTTTGCTTGGCAATTTATTGGCCACAGGGGCCCTGATAAGATGCAATTTCGTCTCAGCCTTCTTGATCATACCAGCCTTCTTCACAATTTTACCAGGTTGCAGAGATTTTCTAATAAGGTTGGTGTACCTTAAGAAAACACAACCTTAAAGATCATTTGTAAACAGAGCATTTCAAAAACAGCTAGAAAATTCGCAGTCGCATTTTATGGCAAGCTTCCTTTATAAAGCAATAGATGCATTTTTTTCCTTGATGAACCAGTTTCCTTCAAATTAAACCTTCGACCAATTTATCTCCAAAGCACGTAGCCTGGGAACAACTAATAAGATGGAATATGCTTCAGCAAAGGACAAGATGAAATATGACTCAGAACGAGAAAACAAAACTGAGAAAGTACATACCTCTTATGTTTGATCGTTGACACCACCTTAGCAGCTTCTACTGTGTTCTTAAATAATTCACGCTCATATTTTACCGGTACATCTCTTCGCTGTTCCATAAGTTGTGTTACGTCGTTGATAAGTTCCTTAAAAAAGTAAGACGAGCACATTATACGAGCACGTAAGATTATAGCAAGTGCACAAAAATATGGTCCAACTTGCTCTTCATCAATTATACCTTGTCATATTACTGACAGACACAGAGAAACACTGAGCATCCCAACGGTGTACCGCCTCACTGTGGCTGGTAGGTGTTACTGGGTGTCGTGCTGTGATGTACAGCCGAGGATTCTTCCCCGCAGCAGCGTCTCCCAAGGTTCGAGGGAATCCAGCGTTCACATCAGGAAGCCCAGCTAAGAGTAAACCAATAGCAGGATCCACCACCGTCCTAGTATGAAACTATTCGCATGGTCGTAAATCCCTCAATGATCAACACGGGAGGCGACTGCATGTGATGGTGACGACCTGGGGCAGACTTCGGACAGGATGACCTCGGCACTCCAGGGAACCACAATGACTAAACCAGCAAAACTCCAAAAAGTGGAAATTATGCTGGAGGCCGCACAACCAGTGAGGACTGGGCATCGAAGTATCCAAATAAATATCCAAGTAAATACTACTGAGAAATTACCGCTTGGACACATCTATAAGTGAAGCCGGCTTAATTTATAATAACATACACACCTTTCCACGGGCACGACGGGACGCTTTGGTGAAGCGAAGCTTTCTTGGATTTCGTCTCTTCTTGAACAGCTTGTTGCACTTTGACCGACAAAATTTGAATATCTTAATTCAAAATATTGATGGGAATGTAAAAACTATGTGGGTGGAAACATATTACAACTCACCGTGGAATCGTTTCTTACAAATTGAATTCCGTGACCGGGATAAATGGGAGATGAGCAGAAATAGCAAGTTTCAATACGCATCTCTGCCTCAGGTGACCTACCACAACTAAGAGACAGAAGCTAGAAGCATAGAAAAATGGATAAATTGAAAAAGAACTGTTTTATAAAAGACGATAAAATAAAAAATAAACAGCATTGTTTATAGAGGGACGCGTGCAGTTCAATGGTCGGAGGAGCCTTATATAAAAGTACAGCAGCACTGGCTCGATATATCAGTAGGTAACCACGAGTAATTTTAAAGAACAGATATGCAATCAATCACATCTGACGATGCTCAATGAAATCGAATGCAAGGCACATCCCCACGGAGTGATCAGTACCGAGAGTTTTATCCTTTTTTGTGGCCTGTGGTCCATGCTCTGCAGATATCTTAGCATCAGAGTGGTTGTATTTCACATCATACATACCCTGCCGTGACAAATAATAAAGGATAAAGAATAGAGCTCTCCACGTCGATGAATCCTGAGAATGTGCAATGCACCCGACTCCATTCGCAGTATCGTCAGAGGTGACTGAAGTTATATCTGGCCTATGCAGTGACTCGCGGTGACCTGTCGATCTATCGAGCCAATGTTGCCACACTCCCAGACAAGTAGTAGCAATTTGCCGACTCCCGAGGGATAAAGACCTTGGTGGACCTAAACCTGAGACGCGGCGGTGGATCCCATGTATACTTTAGGGCAGCTCTGACCATTGCCGCTACACACGTGTCATGTGGAGAATAATAATAGGTAGTAAACAAAGAGTTAACAAAGTAAACCTCGTTCATTCCAGTTAGCCCAACTAAATCACCGTTACTGCAGAACATAGACGTCCACAAAAGGGGAATGCAGACATTGTATACTACCGTATCAGATTGATAAAATTCAAGTTAATGTTGCTCTTACTCCTGCTTTAGCTTTTCGATACCGATCTTAAGATGTGTAGTATTTCGTCAATATACGTTTTTTCTATCTATTATGCAATTTTTTACTACAGCAGAAAACTTCCTCTAGCTGAAGGAAGTTCGTATTTACTGTGTTCTTGCGAAAATCTATAAGGCTCCACATACTCGAGTCAGTTTTCATAGTAATGGCTGGGATTAATATTAGTGAGCAACTTGGCACTCAGCTTATGAAAGCCGCTCAGATTGTGGAGGAGCAAGTCGATAAAGAGATCAATCGGTAAGAATGCCCAGTTTTTAGTGTGCATCTCTATCTGCAGTGGTTTCGTCCATCTGTGAGAAACCTAGTGTTTTCAGGCTAGACAGTATGGATGAAAATGAGATTGATTTGATTCGTCGTCGTCGTATGGAAGAGCTTAAAAGAATGCAAAAAACTAAGGCGGTGAGGTTTTCTAGCGCGAATGCTTGTTAGGCTTGTGTGGAAAGAGTTCCTTTCTCACTTCCCATGTAGGAGATGCTATCGCTTGGTCACGGGAAGTACGAAGAAGTAGCCGATGAAAAGGAATTCTTTGAAGCAACGAAGAAGAGCAAAAATGTTGTATGCTTATTCTATCTGAGAGGTAGTATGAGGTACGTCAATATTTTTTCATTTGCGATAAAGGCATTTCCACAACGCTGAGATATTTGTAAAACTCCGAACCGCAGGTGTCTGCGGTGGGGATCGAACACGTTATTACCCTTTCGAGGGCTAACGCGTCCATCACCACACCATTCGATTGTTTTGTCTCACCTTTCTCTCTGCCGTGTTATTGACTTGTAAGCCATTAAAAAACGAATAGGCGGTAGATAGAAAGCGAGGATAAAGACACTTCATTTATGATTTATTAGGGGTTTCTCCAAGTTTATTTTATATTCCAGGTGTAAAATAGTTGACAAACATCTAAATATTCTTGCTCATAAACATTTTGGAACTCGTTTTATTCACGTCAATGCTGAAAAGGTGAAGGCTTTCTCTCTTTGTTTCGTAAATTTTGTATAACTTCTTCCACATTAAGGTCTGTTTTCTTGTTACTCGTCTGAATATTCTTGTGATTCCTACGATTGCGATAGTAAAGGAGCAAAAAACCATCGATTACATCAGAGGTTTCGACGATCTAGGAGGAATCGATGATTTTAGCACTGAGGTTCGTACATGGTGGACGTGTATTTCTGTTATTTATCTATCTATTTCTTATATTTAAGACTCTAGAAAATCGTTTGGCACGTTCTGGTATAGTGAAAATTGAGAAATCGAACACTGAGCAGCAGGAGAAGAAAATTGTCCGATGCTCTAAGCTGGATCGGGAATGTGATGACGATTGGTAGTTCGTTTATAGCGAGACCTTTTCTTCAGTGAATGATGTTTCTGTCGTGAATCTGTATTGTAATATTTTGTCACTTTGCTTTACAGTTCTTGTAGGATTTTCCAGTGCTTCCATTACTCCAAGATTTTGAAGATGTTAGACAAAAACATGGTATTCGTGGAACACATTCCGCCATGAGACTTCTGAGTTACTCGGACTAAGCTCTAATAAACTTTTTGTGTTTTCTTCTGCTTTTTATGTTTGTTAAGAACAGTTTGTGATCTCGAATTGCTCGATAAAGCATTGTAAACGCTTTTATAAGAGTGAGTTTTATGGAGTTTTATCAACTATCTATCGTATAGCTGTTTTTCTCGGTTTTATTATCTGTTATCTACTCTGTAATTACTTTTTAACCTTCAGCTTTTCAACTTCACTGCTTTATTGTTTGTCTTTTAATACACAGGTTCCCTGTTGGAATTCTGGAATCCAGTCCAGTTTACCAATGCTGATCGACTTTGGATACGGAGAATTATAAAGTGTGGATTTCTATTTCAAACGACTCATTTCTTTGTAATTGTATTTGCCTATCCTTGCTAATTCTGATTTCCACAAACATTTAGGTCTGGATGGTAAAGAAATCAAATGAGTGGTTTTTAGTTGAACTTGGAAGGGCGTTCATTCGTTGTAGGGCCCATGCCTTTGAGATGACAAGTCGAAGAAGTGTCAACGATGGCACGTTAACGAATTGGGTTAGTGTCGGTGACGTTAAGATCAAGTGCGTTTTTCAACACGTATTGTTCCAAAGATAGTTGAACCATCAATTTTATTGCAGATTCGTGAAAAATTATAAAGGTTTGTCGCCACTGAATATTAAGCATGCGATTCATTTCTCGGCGTGCACTTATTCTGGTCCTCTTGGTACGTTTCAAATTTTTCATTCGAACAATGTTATGTCTGTTTTTCAAGCTTTGGCGTTTGCGACTTCTACTACGGCTTGGTTCATCAACATTGTAATGAGTGGAGGAGTCTACTTAAAGGAAAGAATCGAAGTACCAGACGTATTCTCTCTTGAATGGACCAAAGGTATGTTATGTACATATGTGTAATTCCCACGACCTACTTTCCGACCGGCCGACCGACTTGTGTATACACACATAGCTATAGACATGAAATCATGTATATATATATATATATATATATATTTGCATGGGGCGTGAAGAGCGTAGTGCTTAATGATGCCGTCTATTAGGTAGCAAAGGCTCTAGTTCTCTCCGCTCCCCACGCTGTCCTCTAGTTCACATGGAAGCTCCTTAACCCTGCTATTTCCAAGATTGCAAGGGGATTTGACTCGACTAGCGTCCTACAACATTAATAAAGACGAAATCCTCAAGCACTAGATGAAGCAACACGCGAAGTTTTCGAGGAACCTTGTGGACGATAAGTGCGACAAAAACGAAAACAGTGCGGGAAGTGCTGGCATCCACAGAGTAGATGTGGTGATGGGTCATGTAAATGCATGTATATGTGTAGATGCATATGTACGTATACATATGTGTATACATTTGTACACATGTATATATACAAATAAATGTAATATATGTTTGTCGCATTTAGCGTTGTGGCTAGAGGTGGCCTGCAATGGATACGTGGTCTTGGTCCGATACCGCGGTCTGTGTAACCCAAACCCTCGATCGTTCAGAAGACTTCGAATTGGTATCGTGCTTGTCTGGGAAGACAAAACACTCGTTTGATTTCTTTCGAGCCGACGATCATTTAACCTGAGCACTAATAATCAATACCTTCTTGGATTATTAAGCTAACAAATGGTCGATAAAAGGTTTATCCGGCTGTTTCAACGTCATCTTTCTCAGAGTCGATAGTCCCAATCGGTGGTCTACATTCATTCATCTTCTCGTTGTGTCTTCTTTGTCGTATCGAGTCAGATCTTCTCCAGTAGAGCGACCACTCTCCCTCAATGGAATGAGTATCTTCAAATGATCCAGTCAGGTCTGTGTAGGTCTAGAAATCTACGTTACAAACGACCTAGCCCCAGGATTGAGGAGGAGGAAACGAGCGACTTGGGGAGCTTTCGGGAGCATTAAAGATGTTGTTAAGAGGAAGCAGAACACCGGCCTCTGTGTCCATTTTGTCGACTCCACGATTCTGTCCACCTTAATGTATCCCGCAGAAACCTGTTCGTTATGTAACGAGCATGAAAGATCACTTAGCGTTGTAGAACGCACAGTTGGAAGGACGATGTTAGTTCACTTATAACGCATTTAAGGGACGAGATCCGAAGCTCCCTACCTACTCCAGTGACCGAGAATCAAAGGTGTCGTCTGTATGCCAAATTGTCGAAAATAAGGTTAGCGGCCACGTAATGCATATGAACAGCAACCAATGTACAAGAGCTACTAGCGGCTGGATTCCTCAGAATGTCAAACGTATAGCAGGTGGGCCACTGGTCTGGTGGTCAAGGTTCTCTATGGGAGCTTTCGAAGAAAGATTTGATGTTCAATGAGCCCCTAGAGCGAGCAGAACCCAATAGGCCAGTCTTGAACGCGACAGTTAGGAATGGGATATTTAGTGGCGCCCTCTCGAATCAGTCCACGACGTTTTATAGGACAACAGGTGATACAGCTGGTACTAGCGACATGTAAAGGTGACACTTCTTTGTGGTAGACTGCGTTTCGAACACTACTTTCGTCTACAGTATTACTCAGTAGCATTATGAAGTGGTTTTTAAGTTGCTGCTTTTTTATAATTGTTTAGAATTTTAACTTGTGAGAAGTGTCTTGTCATAACCTTTTTATTGTGCGTTTTGCTTTTCTTATGCAAATAACATTGTTTTTCTTTACGGAATCGGCGAGCATCGCGCTTAATATATTCTTGAGATCCTACCTTTAGGTCATCGCCTTCTCGTCATGGATCGTCGTGGAAACGTATCGTTGTACTCCGCTCTGGGTGAACATATCTCCGAGTTCCATTTTGGAAATGTTAGTAGGCTCCTACCAACTAATATAAGTAACGATGATAAACTATCGAAAAGTACGACGCCTTCTATCTGTGTGCAGGGAATTGGGGAGGTGCGTGATGTGCGAATATTTCCCAGTGCGCGTGATTCTGGCGTTGCAGTTGTGGACGATCAGATGAGGATATTTGTTGTGAACTCAGTCAACGAGCCTATCGTTTGGAGTATGCATAATCGTAAGTCATGTCATTTGTGCGATTGGAGTATGCTAGACATATTTCAAAGTCTGGAAAATATAGCCAGGATGGGATGTTTTTCTGGAATTCCTGGTTGCTTTCCCTAATCTCGATGTAGTTCTTCCATTCATCATCTCTAATGCCATAGGTTGGGATATTCTGCCTAAGTGTTATCACCCGAAAAACTTTTTTGCTTTTTCTATTTGGGTAAAGAGTCATAGTAAATTTAAAGATAACTCATTTACTTTTACAGCCATCAAGGAACCTCCAAGTGCTTGGACAGTTTTACAGCCACGGTCGCAGCTCACGCAGGTGATTGTTGCCTACGGGGTAACATTCTATTCTGGGTGTCAAGGTGAACAGCTGAGTTTAATTGTAAGTTACTGACAATCGTTCATTTTTGAGAACGTGGCTTCGGTGCATTCAATTTGTAGGACACACCGTTCTCCGAAACAGATGGTCAATATGCACGAATGGTGGTTAGCGCTGACCGCTTGTTTGTAGCGTTATATCATTCTTCTCGCGTAATCCAGGTTTCCAATTGTTGTTCTAGCTTCTTTGTTGAAGATAAGACTTTGACACATTTAAGATAGTCGCATCGGATCTATCGAAGCAGATATCCCGCATCTCGGTTCCTGGTGACCAATCAATTTATCGACTAGGCTGGATAGGAATGGATGCTCTTTTTTTGCAGCGAACACCTACTCACCTTCAGCTATTCAGTGTTCGTGATGAAAATACCCACTATGAGTAGGTTGATTACACGTGCCTTTATTCATTAGTAGTACTACTTTGTCTTTGAATTTTATGACTTAGTTTTTGTTAATCTTTAAAGGATGAAAACGTGGATTGCATTTATGAACGGATAGTAGGGTGCTGGCGGACTAAAACAAGTTCGCGATTTGCTGATGATATCAACAACGCAAATTTGTCACGTTAGATATTCCTTAGCCATTCGATTGATAAATCATAAGGACTGTTGCCGTCTTGGAAGAGTCGTAGCTGCAGAGGAGGAGACTTTATTCCGATCTGCAGGAGCCAGCCTGTGGTGAAGCCCTGTGAACCTTTTTAGGTGGTCGTATGATTTCAAGGAAATATACGTCCGAGCAGCATTTATTGTCCTTGGAGAGGGAACTACAAATCTCAAGAACTGGAACAGCCGTGTCCATGCAAGTACCCAATAATCTCTGCTGTTGATGATGACGAGAAATATTGCATGCATCACATTAGAAAATAGCTGCTGACTACTGTTGCTGTTGAATGAAATGCGGTTGATGAGATAATGTTGCGAAACACTGAATCCTTCAAAATTGTGGACAGAGTGATCAGAATGCGTAGTTTTCTTGTTCAGCAATCGCGAGGTTGTTATACAGCATACATTTACTTCCATAGAAAAACACACAATGCAGTGCAACACAACAGTAGCTGACGTTTCGGCAGTATCGCCTTCTTCTTTAAACAACCTTAATTAACAACCTTGCGATTGCTGAACAAGAAAATTACGCATTCATATTCCAATGCTGAGGTTAATAGAAAGTCGAACCTGGGAACTATTACAAGGGTGATCAGAAATAAGCTTCTCGACAATTTGATGCCTGGAGTTATGCACAAAACGTTTGCCTGTAAGCTTTTTGCGAAGCCTGTTGCAGTTATTGATTAGAAAGTTTTTTTTCAGGAATTTATTGTGACATCGCTTATGTTGCTTATTAAGGAATGAATATTTCTGAGCTCTGTTAATTTTAGTTTGTACACGGAGTTTGTACAAATAGGTGTTGAATGTGATGGGATCAAACTCTATACAGATACAGAAATGGAGTTTCTCAGTCCCGTTTCGCGTAAGTATTTCGTTCTTTTGGGTGAAGCGTGAATAATCTTGAGTGAAGATAGGTGTTTGTATTCTCGTGCAATGTTTGTTATTCGCAACTAATTATCACATATGCTACAGTAAAGAAAGGATCTCTGCGTTGATCAATCCATAAAGGGTGCGCCATGCATTCGACATCGTTAAGCATCGTTTAAAGGTGATTGAATGCATATCTGGTTTTTACAATGACTCGCGGTGGCCTATTGATGTATCGAGAGGGTGCTAGTATCCTCCTATATAAGTTTGGTACCAATTTTCCGACTCTGGAGAAATGGAAAGCTTGGTGTGCCACGGGCACGAGGATCGATCACATGTATGTGTCGCAAGGCGCATCTGACCGCTGCGCCACACACGTTGTTGGTGACAGTATGCATCGATATTAGTAGTAACGTAAGGTCGACTAGTGCGTCGATCTCGGTGCGTTTTCTTTCCGGCTACTCATTTTACAACAATTTTTTTATTTTACTCTTTTCATTGACGTGACAGCTTGTCCAGCACATTCAGTCCCAAAAGTGGTCTTTGAAATCTTCCTTCATTCAGTAATTTTAAAAGTCACTGAAGTGAAAGAAGGAACACGTGGAAAAATCGAACTGTGATGTGAAGAGTACAAAAATTGTTTGACACCTTTTGGGGTCCCTTTGCGTTTAGTTCTGTGCACGAAAACTAGCTGTAATCTCGTGCAGCCGCCATATAAAATTAGGCGTGGTCGTCAGAGAATAAAGGATGGAGCTTTGGGCGTTGGATAATCACTAAAGGGTGCGTCATACATCTGAATTTATGAAGGATTGTTAGACGTGGTTCGACGTATTCCTGCTCTGTACAATTTTCTTCCGCTGGCCTATCAATGTGTCACGTCAGTGCTGCTATCCTCCTACGGAAATTCGGTACCAATTTACCGATCCCGGGAGATGGAAAATTGGGTGGGTTCATGGTACGGCGTCGAGCCGTCGACTATGTGTGCATTGCAAGATACCTCTAACCACTGCGCGATATGCCCCTATTCTGCGTAGTTATTCACGGTTGAAATTGCAAGTACTGATAGAAAAGTTGTTAGGAAGAACGCTCAAGTAATCAATGTTTTCGAGGCTCTCGTTTTGTGCTTTCAAATGTATTGCGAACGTGATTTCTTATGCGTATCTAAATTCATCATTGTCTACAGATGACGAGGTAGCTGTGCTTGGTGTTGCTTCCACATCCGACGGTGCCCTGTTATATGAAGCTGCACAGTGGCTGGATAGTAATAAAAGTCATAAGTCGTACGAATATGCTATGCAGGTGTGTTTTGTCGTGGGGTTATTTCCACTTGGAAACTTCATTGGCCCGTCTTAGCTGGTTGTGCAGGTCGCAGCATAATTTCTAATTTTTCGGAGTTTTGCTGGTTTAGCCATTGTGGTTCCTTGTAGTTCCGAGGTCAGCCTAGCCAAAGTCTGCCCCTGGTCTTCACAACCACAGGCACTTGCCACCCTTGTGGATCAGAATGAGATTTGCCACCATGGGGGACTAGTTTGATAGTAGGACCATGGTGGATCTTGGCATTTGTTTGCTTTTAACTGTGCTTCCTAATGGAAACGCCGAATTAAGCCTAGGAGACCCTCCTGCAACGCGAATCCCCCGGCTATACATCGCAGCCTTTCACCCAGGAACACCTCTCAGCCATGGTAACGCGGTAAATCGTTAGGAAGGGAGTTGTTTTTGCTATCGGTATTTTCATGGTCATAAAGCAAGCGTGATATTCATTCCGAAGTTCTCACTTTTCAAGATTTGTGATATCTCTTTGGCAATTGATCAGTGTATCTCGACAGCCTTCTCAACATGGTCACCAAAAATGCAGAAAGCATTGTTGAAGGTACTTATTAGAAAGTGGTTAGAAAACAAATACAGTGTGTCTAGGTACTTGCATGTTTTTTCAGGCATCTCACTTTGGTATGGCTTTCTCCACTGGTTTCGACTCCACACGTTTTGTTCGTACGCTTCGGGAACTGAGGGTACTCAACGAGGTGCACCGTGAACGAATAGGCATGCCGATCACTAGTGTTCAGTGAGTAAGTGGTGAAGTTTTTTGAAATTGTTGTATACCATTGTGATTTCAGATTACAAGAACTAGGGGAATCATGCCTTATCAATCGGCTTATCGATATAGGTGCGTATGGTTTGGCAGCTGAAATATGCTCATGGCTTGGAAGAGAGCAGCAAGAAGGGATAGATCGTGTATTACTCGAATGGGTAAGCACAAATTTCTGTACGGAGGAAGTTTGAACATCGAGTTTTGGTTACCAGTAACTTCCCAACACTGAGCTCCAAGTTACGTTTTTTTAGGTACGTCGGACTATAAGTAAAGTCGCTTCTTCTGCTAATATTCGTGAGTTAAATATGGAGGCTTTGGATGAGAAAATTGCGCAAAAGCTTCTGTGTTATCCACATGTTTCTTTAGCGGGTAAGAAAACACATGACTCAGATTTAATGAGGTCTTCAAAAGTGGTGTTTGTGGAATATCTGCTGTTTCCACTTTTCGTTTGGAAAGTTTGAGGACTGAGTCATACATTTAATAGATGCTGCAAAGCGTGCGATAGAAGCAAAACTTCCTAAACTGGCCAGATTGTTGATTAAAAGGGAGAAAGACGACGCCAAACAGGTTAGTAGTCATATATGAGGTTTTTCTGGCTCTTTATTTGTTCAACTGAATCGTGTTTTCCACCGTTTAGTCCCGCAGTTGAAGCGTTTTGGTGGTTTAGTCAGTTTTTGCAGTTATAAATATTTCGGTGAAGTTTTCACCGTTTCATATTATGACAAATCAGTTCTAATCAGCGTCCAAATTCATCTTTTGCAATATAAACAAGCTACGAATTTCGAGGAGAGCAACTAAAGAAGGACCGCTTTGTTATCCATATTGTGTTCATAATGACATGGATGCTGAGATGTAAGCAAAACTCGGAACCTCAGTTGCGCTTCGAACTTGCGATTGATTTTATTGGGAGCTCTCCAGATTATTCTGTTGACAGGTAATTGCTGATACCATCGAGAGAGTAAAAAGATGGCTGAGAGAAAGACGAAGCAATGGCCTTGTTGGTGCTGTGGGTAGCAAATGCGCACCTGGAAATGATTTTATTGGGAGCTCTCCAGATTATTCTGTTGACAGGTAATTGCTGATACCATCGAGAGAGTAAAAAGATGGCTGAGAGAAAGGCGAAGCAATGGCCTTGTTGGTGAGCAAATGCGCACCTGGAACAGGGTCGAAGCTGGTCTGGGATCTGACTTTTGCAAATATCTCAGCATCCTTATGGTTTTATTTCACGTCGTTCCCTACCATGAAGAAAAAGAATAATCAGTAAATAAAAGGTAAGGAACTGTTACCTCGTTTGTTTTTGGTTACTGAATAGTGAAGAAGCAAGCAAACTTCTTTGTTGGAAGATAAGCTGATTACTGTGAAGATGAGCTGATTTCTACTTTTTAGCTGTGACAATATTTCATATCTATTGAGTTTTTTTCCGATATAGGTTTACGTGTTGTTGCAATTGGGTGATGTACAAGAAGCTTTAACTAAAGCAGCTGCTGCTCAGCGTCCACAATTGATGCATCAAGTCATTCGTCACTTAATGAAAGGACAAAAACGTGCAGAATACGAGCTTGCCATTCGAAAGATTCCTTTGGTTGGTTGTTGCAGCTTAACTATTTTTTTAGGGTCTTATATGATCTGATCCTGAGTGTTAATTCTCAGGCGCAATGCTTGTACCAAGACTTAGTACGTCAAGAAAGCGAACGTGGTTCTGGAAAGATGATGCTCGCCTTACTCGAACAAGCCAGCGACTTTGAACGTCAGATAATGTTTCATTTGGACGCAGTCGAAAACGAAATAATTGTGAGTTCAGGTTATAGAAATGGAATATGAAGTAAAGTGTGTTCAAACAGTAGTTTTATCTTCATGTGGGTTTGAAAAGGGATATCAAGATAGAGGCAATACTTTTCAGCCAAATGACCGATTAAATTCACTGAGGAGGGCAAAAGAAGCTGCTCGAAATATGGGTGACAAAGGTGTGGAAGAGTTGCTTACTGATTTGGTTAGTAGCATAAATAAGTAAACATTTTCTTTCCTTTGCATAGATAGTATCGTATATTCGATGTATCCTTTTATTTTTTCACAGAAAAGAGAGAGACTGAGAGAGAGAGAGAGAGAGAGAGAGAGAGAGAGGAAGCAGTTGGATTAAACACGAGTGTCATTCTCTCATGTATGTTAAAATGACTGGAATAAATAAGTGGACAAAATTTGGGCTTTAAATGAACAGAATTTGACTCCTTGACGTTTGTCAATCGCCAAACATTGAAGTAGTCTGAGAATGAATTCCGTTATCTAATTGAACGCAATTCTATTCTCTTTGATGAGACGGCATTTGTTGAATTCGACAATTTTTTGGGATCCTGTACGGAAACGAACGTGCGCGATTGTGGAATTTTATTTCCGAAATAAAACATGTTTCAACAATGGTTTGAATCCTAAGAGAAGAGTTTAGGCGGCATTTGCACCAGGGCAACTGGAACGGGGTCAAGAGCATATGACAATTCGTCAGACGGTAATAGAACACGCGGCTGATGCGCAGAAAGTTGCTCAATTAAAGCACCAAGCAAAATTGTCGGATAAGCAGTAGGTTATGTTTTTGTAGAAATTTCTTTATTGATACCACCAGTCACTGGGTACATTCTAATCTGTTGAATGATTAACCTGAATTCGATTTTACAACTCTTTGTTTGAATTTTTCGCTACGGCAACTGGTGCATCGCTTTGAGAGGCAATTGATTGAATACAAATGTGTAATGAAAATACTGTGCTTTGAACTTGGCCAGAAAAAAAGAGTCATGTATGGTTAAAGTAGGCCGTAGCGGTTGTATGTCAATAAATCATATATGGCATAACGGCTAGCATAAGCCCAGTGTATGCAAACCCACTCTCCTCACCTTCAATTTGTCAACTGTTTCCGGAGCATATCCATCCTCTTTTATTTCATAAGACGGAAGATGGACGTGGCTATCGAAGAGTTCTGAGTAGTAATCGTGGATGATTTTCTCCATTGCCTTTCTGGACCATGTTATTGTTCCGTCTGGGCGTCGGAGTGCAGTTAACTTGGTCTTGTAATTGGGGAAGCTTCGGCGGGCTTTGCGAATGCTTTTCCCAGCCTCTGCAGCTTCGACCGTTACTGCTTCTATTCTTCTGTTTTTATTCTATCTCTATTTAATTTATCTTCTCTATTTAAGAACCCACGCATGCATGAATACGTCTAGCAAATACAGAAAGTATGTGCCAAATCGGCGCAGCAGAAACAGGGAGTCCATTCCCTGGATCCACCTGCGTCTCAGGGAAGCAGAGGTCGCTTTCGGTCCGCGATTAACCCCCTATCCGCCATCTGGGGTTGCGCCATGTAGCCTCGCGACAATCGGCTCAAGATCCCACAAATGAGGGAGTTCTGTGGATATACATATTTACATATATATATATATATATTTACATATATATATATCTTTATATAGCTTTCAAGAGCATCGAGAATGTAGTGAAGAGAACAAAGAACACCTGACTGCGTGCCCACCTTTTCGACTCAACGATTCTTCCTGCCCAAACGTGTGCGTCAGAAACCTGGTCGCTGCGTAAGCAGGATGAAAGATCACTCAGTGTTATCGAACGCGCAGTCGAAAGGACGATGCTAGGAGTATCCCGTTTCACACAAGTAAGGGATAGGATCCGAAGGTCCGACCTACGTCGACGATCAAAAATCAAAGATGCCGTTCTATACGCCAAACAGTCGAAGATAAGTTGGGCCGGACACGTAATGCGTATGAATGATAACCGATGGACAAGGGCTGTTAGTTACTGGATTCCTCGGGATGTCAAACGTACTGCAGAAAGACCGCCGACCCGATGGTCAGAGTTCTTCACGAAGAGCTTGTAGGAAGGATACGATGCTCGATGAGTCCCTAGAGGGAGGAGGATCCACTGGGCTACTCTTGCATGCGACAGGGAAAAATGGAAGGTTTACTGGCGCCCACACGAGTCACTCAATGATCAACGGGACTGCAGGTGATACAGGTTATATATATATATATATATAGATGACTGTTTTGTCTTTTGCTCAACGCCAGAGAAAATGAACAAAGGTTTCGAGTTGTTGAACGAACAGTCAGAGTATATCGAGTTTACTTGAGAAAAACCGAAAAATAAAACTGGCTTCCACTAATGAACAACCAAATTAAGAAAAATGGCTGCATTACGAAGTGGTACCAAAAGCCAAGTTATATATATATATAATACGACGCCAGGATTAAATTAGCTCCTCACATTAGTAATCACCGAGGTTATTTTAAGTTAACTGCTGAGTATTTTCCTACAATTGAATGATTTTATGGACTGTTAACGGAGCGCTCAATTTAGATTAAGCTTTGTTCTGTTGATAAAAAGTATAAACGGCCTTTATGAGTTTTATTGTAATAATCTAGGTTTTTAAAAAATGAGAGCAACTTTTAGTTTTTCTGATAAATTTTAACTTATGCACGGAAGACAACAACATATTGACGCTTTGTGAGACATCCTCATGTACTGCCTGATGGGAACAATTTAGCGTGTTTGGAATAGAATATTTGGTTGGAAAAGGAGGAAATACTTTTGAATACCGATTCCAGAAGATCAGTTTCATTCGTTGCTTCTATGAAATGTCGTTTTCTATGTTTTATAGCAATTTTCTGCCCTTTTGGCAGAAATCTGATTTTTTTAATTTATATTTCATTCGATAAAGCTCAATTTGAGCTGAGATATGCTTTTTGAACTAAAATACAGTAGTTCTTGGTGTCAGTTCTCGTCACCGAATAATCACGAGCTCAAAGCAGAATGCTCAACTTCGTAGGATTTTGCAGTGCGGAACTTTTTCGACGTTTTCGCATAGCAATATCTCAGTGTTGGGTAACTAGACCGTTTGATATATTAATAATACAAGAAAAACGATACGTCAACACCGAAACTACCTTGGCGACAATATGGTTAAAACGTCAACAAGTGGGAACAAAACTAGTTCCTAAAACAACTACAGCTGCTGGTACAGCTGATCAACTTTGGCTACGAACACGTCCTCACAATGCGTAAATGGCCCTTCCAAGGGAACCATACATCGTCGCAAAGTCCACTCTACAGTTTTTTTCGTCCATCTGTCGTCGGTTCTTTTTATTATGTGACCGGCTCATCTATGTTTCGCTATCGATGTATGTTCTCCTGGATCTAGGATCAGAGCTCCGCATTCCGGCTAGATATTGAAAGTTCTGGTTATATTTCAGAAGACATCATTCAAGCACTCTGTTGGTAGTGCGGAGTATTCTTGACGTGGTTGAAGTATCAGCTCTCGTCTCTGCAGCGTAACGGAACACTTGGAACACCGTTAAATCGAAAAGGTGAGCGCGGATTTTCGACTCTTTTAGTTGGTTGGTTGCTTCTTTGAGAGGCCGTAATGCGGCTCAAGCAGCTCTTTCTTCCAACTCCGTCTAGTCCGCTCCTTTCCGCTTTGTTGAGGTCATTGATCTGCTTCAATGGTATTTTTTGAGAAGATGACGATGTCTTCGACGAGCGATAGGAATTTTCCATCAGTACGCATGCCCTTCTCATCCCAATCGAGTGACTTCATTACTCATTGCAGTACGGCACTAAAAAGCTTTGGCGGTATTGTGTAGACTTGTCGAACCTCTTTTCTTGTGGGTGTCGTAAGAGGTCGATGGAGAAGCTGTATTTTTGTGGTGCATTTCCGATAACACTCGGACAGAGTTCTTATAGATAATCAGTCCACTCTTTCGTCGACGAGTGTCGATAGGATTGCATTCGTATCGACACTGTTAAACGCTTTTTCATAGTCATCAATGGTTAGGACTAGACGCAGGAGGTATTCTCGACAAACTTCGATGATCCTGGGCACAGTTTGGATGTGGTTCATGCAGCAAAATCCTTGTCGAAATCCTTCTTGCTCCACTGGTTCCGCTTCATCTAATGCCCACGATATGCACAACAATATAATCTTCGTAAAGACCTTATAGAGTCCACTCAACCAGCATATCGGACGATAGTTATCCCTTCGGTCACTATTCTTTGACACAATGACCATGCGCGATGTCCTCCATTGGTCTGAGGATTTTCTCCTTTTGAAGATAGGTTGTTATACGGCTTGCGAGAACTAGCCGTAAATTCTGGCTTCCACCTCAAAGGAAGTCGGTAGTGATATCATTTGTATAGGATTTCGTTTTCAATGTTCTCGTCATACACAACTAGGCTTTTTCTGTAGTCGAGGACATGAATTCTTCTCTAGCTTAGGGCTTAATCGAATCTTCACGCGAAGAAGGCGGTCATCGGACATAGTACAGAATGATAGGTTCGATTATGTGTTAAGCAGGCTCCATCGTCTGCTTGTTAAGATATGTTCGATCTCTGCTTGAATCCTGCAGTTAGGAGACTTCCACGTCAAGCGGCGACTTTTTTCTAGATAAATGATTTTCCACGCGAGAGTCATGCTTCAGGCAAGAGCCGTCGAGACGCTTTCTATAGCAACTATCCCCGGAATAGTTACTGTTTCTTCTTTTTACTGCATGTTCTGTATCGAAGGTTATGTCTACTGTTTCTCAAGTTGCCCGGCAAATGTTGTAGTACGTAAATATTTTGATCCCGTCCTAGGGAACTTCGTAGAGAGAATTTCTCTATCAAGCGGTGAATTCTATGTCTACCTAACAGACACATTTAATTGGTCGATGGAGACGGTCTTTGTCACAATACCACACTAGACACAGCATCTCGTGACCATCGGTCACACCACCGGGCATGATGTTGGTTACGTCTCATTGCTTGAGGAATGGACCCCGCGACCTGGGCCTTGACCCTACCACCAACGACTCGCTTTTACGTATCCACGCACGGCTAGCACCGCCCTCTTTTGGGGTTGGGGGCTTGTCAGTTTGCTTTCGGGGTCTTACGTCTGACTTCATTGCCTGATTCTTACGCCAGTATTCTTCCATTGTTGTTCGTATTCTTGTTACCTTTGTGTATATAAAGATTTAATCCCAAGTTTGAGTGTCGAAAGGTTGCCCTATGTCAACTACGAAAAGTCCCGCGTGGCGTCATCTCACGAAGTCGAGCATTCTGCTTAAACATAGTGGTTATTCGGTGTCTAGAACTGACTCGAAAGCCTATATTCCGCTACCAACTGCGACATTTTTTGGTGCATTGGCCGGGATTCGAACCCGGGTCGCCCAGCCAGCGTGGCAGGCGAGCATTCTATTTAAAGCTAGTGGTTGTTCGGTGTCTAGAACTGACTCGAAGGCATAGACGGGAATGCCCAGTGTGCGGAGTAGTCTGTCGCTGATTGAGCAACTTGATCTTCCCAGGAGTCCTGACTTGACCTTGCAAGGCTGAATCTAGATGTTTGCCATGATATTGATCTGAGGGAAGTATCTTTTCGGCAACGTTTGCCCACCCTTCCTCTTAGTTGACAGTGGGATTAGTGTACTAAAGGGTACGGGACAATAGAAGGAGGTTAATGTACAATAGTGATCACGTGCCATAAGGCTTATAAACTTGGATCATCTACAAGGAGTGGGGCATAAGATAAACCGAAGGGCCATGACGGCCGCAACCAGATGAACAAGATAGAGGCCCACAACTCCGTATAAATGTGTTCTGGAAAAGGCGATGTTTCGGCGTAGGTTTTGAATTTCCTAGGAAATATTCGTCGATTGTCGCCTGTTCATCGTTCATTAACGCAATGGTTTTTGCCAGCAACCTTTTGCTTTTCGTGTCAAGGTATGTGTGATTGATTCGAACCAAATAACACGAATATTTCCCAAAAAGAGGCAGGTAAAACAAGGACTGTTTATTGCAAGCGAAGTATCTGTGAATGAGGTAGAAACATTCACGTACTGCAGGATTGCTAAGTGACATGAGGCACAGTGAATGTAGTCATTAGTTGGCATTGTTATTATATTGGGATATGAAATATGAAAGAATAGCAACCATTCGCGGAATAGTTACTTGAACTCAGAGGGTAAGCGAAAATTTTTGTGTGGCTAAACTTTATTAAGCGAACGTGGAGGAACTTACAATAGTTTACTTTCTTGATTAAAATAGAAACCATTTGAATCTAAAAGTGTCTGTAAAGGTGATACACATTTACTCACGCTAACACGATGGGGTTTTATTTTTACAGATCCTAGAGATGTTTATTATTACCATCTTCCGATAGTATACGAATATGTCACCAAATATGTTATTGGTGCCTATGGATCCGTTAAACATACGAAAGCATTTGTATTGTACCAGTACTTTTAAAGCCCGATTTTAAAACAGTTCAAGTTTTGCCATGTTTAAAATCATGTGCACTACTAGAGCGATAGGGCACATTCTCTTTTATAAGTTCCCAAGTGCTAAAGCTTCCCGTGCTCTAGGTAACCAAGATTTTTCACCATTTCTCGTCACGAATATACACGTAATGAGTTTTTACGAGATTTTAAACTAACCAATAATCTGAGACATTTTTCTGAGAACCTCTCTAGAAAGTCTTATGCCTCTTTCACATTGATTCAGTGCTTAGAGACATCTCAGTGTGATCTGGAAGAAAGAATTTTTTGTCAGGAACTTCGTTGGGGCAGCAAAAATGGCATTCGATAGACGCGATCGCGATACTTTGCAACACATATTTATGAAATCACATTCCGATAAGGAAGCGTGCTCTAAAGTAAGCCAACTGATAAAGTCACTATGAGTCGAGAAACCAAGAACCTTTCACTCTCTCTTCACTGTGGATATTTAATCTACTTTGTAATAGTATGAGATTTTATGTAACAGATGCGTTGCTTGTTCCATAATATCTAATTGTGACTAGTTTCTTATACTATCTAACACATCTTCACTGGTGCAAGCTGACCTTAGTTCAGCTTGACCTTAGTTGATTATTCAGAAGTTGCTTTGTTTAACATAATGTTGTCAAATGCAACGTTTACTCTCAACATATTTGTGGATCTTCATTGTAGCACTCATGAATCGTTCGTTGTACTGTGAATGTTGTAGTGGTATTTTGGTGTTGTATGATGATGTTCATGCAGAGTGAAGATCCTCTGTGTGAGAGGATCCATCGTCTAACGGGCCACTTTTTCGTTGTCTTCTTTTAGATGAAATAGTTAATAAAGGTTTTGATGTTTGTTTATGTTACCCTTCCCACTAAGGTTCAGAGCCTCTTTTTTGATGGGTTTCTGTTTTATCACTGATGGACTAATATTCTTGTGCACTATATTTGAGGTTCTCTTTTCGCCTAATGACAGTCCTACAAGAATATAAGTGTAGTTTGACTTCCGTTCGTTCAGTGCTATATTTGCTCGTTGCAATGTTACGCTGAAGGCGGTTTGATAGATTTTAATGACTAGAATTATGTGATTTAGCATCATGCTGGTGATAAAACAACTGTTCAGAATTCGAGATGATATGTCGGTTCTGGACAAAATCAGAGGTTCTTATGAATGGCACGATTAAGATTTCCTTGTATCGTTCCACTCGGAGTCGATTGGCTGTGGCCGTAGGCGATGTTCCTGGTCCAATGGTGAAGGGTTGCATCTCATTTGGTAAGTAGTTGTGGACCATTATTGTACTCTGATTTCCTTTATGACGACGTTAGGACAAGAATTCTCGTTAGTTCCCGAAGCAGGGCAGTACTAGCATTACAGCTAAGCCTGATGCTTGCGCTTGGTTATTTCCAACTTATGAAGAACGTAACCTCTAACTGTGGGATGTCTGCTTGTTGTTGTTCATGCAGTTGAGGAAAGCGTGTAGCGCAGTGGTCGGAGGCGCCGTGCAATACTTACGGGGTGTATCCTTGCGCCCCAGACTCACCAAGCCTTCCATCTCTCCGGAGTTGGCAAATTGATGCTAAATTTGTTTGAGAGGATAGCAACACTGGCTCGATACATCGGTGGGCCACTACAACTCATTGTAAAGGCCAGATATGCATTCAATTACTTCCATCGATGCTCAATGAAGTCGAATGCATGGTGAATCTTTCAATGATTGGTCAACGTCTAGAGATTCATCATTTATCCTTTATCGTACATTGTTGAAGATGGAAACCGTGATTTGCGGCGAAGAGTTTATTACGATTTCCATGCAAGGTTTAGTTTGGAGGGATAGTTATGTCATAAATGTTCGAAATCATTTGCGAATAAAGATCTCAAGTCTATTAAGAACTTAATACAGTTTTGATGTAATGCTTAGGTAGTTTAGTGACTGAAACGGATTGTGATGATGGCCTTCCCCATACGTTGGAACATCTGGTGTTTCTGGGCAGCAAAAAATATCCGTTTAAGGGTGTTCTGGATATGATTGCCAGCCGTTGTTTGGCTAGTGGTACGAATGCATGGACGGATCAGGACCATACAGCGTACACGCTTAGTACCGTTAGTTACATTTTTCCAAAATTTTGTACAAAAAGAAGTGTGCTTTGTTGTTGGTCTTGATGATGTTGAACCATATTTAAGGTAGGTAGCGAGGGTTTCTTCAAGGTTTTGCCTGTTTACCTTAATCACCTGCTTTCACCGATGTTAACAGTACGTGTACAATTTGGCATATTTATATTGGTTTCTGTTAGTTGTGCCGCTTTATTTGCTTGAAATTATTTCTTCAAGAAATCGCAGTTTGCAACCGAGGTGCATCACATTAACGGAAATGGCGAAGATGCTGGTGTCGTCTACAGCGAAATGCAAGATCATGAATCTGAGATGTCCTGTATGATGGATAGGTATGGCTAAGTTCTATCATTGCTGTTTTAATAAGCTTCGTGTCCTGCTAAAGTGTAGTCTATGATGTTCTAGTTGTTTAGTCTTTTAAGGAAGAAAAAGGAGGTTTTATATCCACCGAACAATTGTTATCGTGTTGATACCGGAGGCCGTTTGCCAAGCCTTCGAACTACGTGTAACTTGGATAAAGTATGTCATTTTTCCTTCTCGTAGATAACATTGGTTGCACTTTCATCTTTGGCGCTGAAGTCGTGATTGTTTAGGTACGTGGCTTTCACAGAAAGTTTTATCATTTGTCGAATATGATGATCATTGTGGCTGGTAAAATAAACCACGAGCGCCTTTTAAACACTATTGAAGCTACTGAAGAGGTACTGCATGTCTTATAGGACTACTACTATCATTTTCGAGAAAGTAACTTTTCAGTGGACATTTAGGAACTACTCTTTTCTATCTTTTTTCATCTAGTAGATGATTTCTAGGAGCACTTGCCAGACGTTCCGGCAACTTTCCAACGACCCTTTTCAATTAACTTGAAGCCACCAGTTGAGTCAAGCGAGCATCATGTACTTTGCCCAAGTGAAGACGAATCTCGTGGCATGGTGCAGATTAGTTGGTAGGTATTTGTGACTGTTAGGGGATGTCAGATGCTATCCAGTTTGTGTCTAAGCGGTACCGATTTATTATTTTTAAGAAATGTTTGTGGCGTCTTTACCTGTTTGTAGTCGGTGTGCACATACAGTTTTTTTTTTTTTGGAAAGGACTCAGGTTATTTGTTTGTTTTCTTGAGTCATTTTGATGCTGGAAAGTTGTGATAACTACACTGAATATTCTAGACGACCCGAGTTCCGATTTTCACCCTAAAAAACGATCGGGTAACACTAGACGTAGTTTGAGGTTTCAAGCAGGAACTTTATTTGTTTCGAGGTTTCCGAATCCGTTTTAAGGTTTGGTTATCAACCAACCGATTTCCAAGAAGAGGCGGCATTCGAAGTACTATTTGATTATTTGTCGTACACACCAGTTTCTCCGTTGCAACGAGAATTTGTGCTCATCGAAAAGCCACTAGCTAGTTATGTCAGCTTTCATGTCACTGAACAAGTAACTTTTTAGTTACCCTTGTTTTTAACTTGTTCGTAACATTACATGCTATTTTTCATTACTATTTTCAGACTACGTGCCTCATAGATCTCATCTTCTCTGGAGTTCCGACTGACCGTTTAGACGACGTTAAAAAGGAGTGCGTTCGATTGAAATGAAATAATATTTTAAAATACTTTGTTTTCACTGAAAGTATTATCTAACGTTCGGTCTCTGCATCAATTAGTATCAAATCGCTGAGAAGTCTGAAAGCTTCAGGGGTTACGTAAATATGGTAGCCATCGCACTCCGCTGGTCTTTGAAGTTTCCCAATACCCTTTACAGGCCTAGTGCTCTGTTAAAAATTTCGGTATCTTAATATAGAAATTCTTCCGCTTTTATATTGTCTGTCGAAGCATGAGTTATCTGGAATTTGTCCTTGTATGGGTTTCACAGAAACTGGAATTGATTTAGATTTATGGACAAGGTAGTAAAAGAGCATCTCGAAGACAAAACTTGGGATTTGGAACGAATGGGTTTCTTGGTTGATCAGAGCGTAAAGAATGAATTAAAGAAGGTTATTTCATCGTTTTGTTTTTCTTTTTCTTTCTTCATACCAATGTGTTTTCACAACATTTTTCTTCCTGGGGATCACTACGTTTTTGCGGTCGACACTTGACTGATTCTGTCAGCATTTAAATAAGTCAAGCAGTCCAGTTCTAAAAATTTCCTAGTTTTTAGATGGAAAAAAAGCCGGCTACCGAATTATTTAAACATATGATCAGTCATCAGTTGTATGGTAGTAAAGAGGATCAACTGAAAACTAGAGTAAACAAGGTATGTGAGATTTTTTTTTTGGAGTTTTAAATAACTGAAAATGTGAAAGTAATTGTGGATTTTCGGAATATTGTTTTAAAAAATTTGAAATGATATTATGATATTACGGAGAGCGACCTAGTATAGTAGATTTGTGTCTGCAGTTTATTCAATTTTTGGTGCTTTAAAAATTTTTCTTGTTGCAGTTAGAGTTGATTCGTCGCCTTCGGTCCGAACCTGCATCGTTCTGGTCAGGGCTAATAAAAAAGTATTTTGTCAATCCTCATGTGGTCATCATTGGAGTGCCTAGTGAGAAGATGGTTGCGGAGGTATCTATAGCAATTTTAAGCGCTTCTGTTAAGGTATTAGTCATTTGTCAAATATGTAGAATGTATTTGGATTCGTTTTCATCTAGTTACTAATATTTGGAAGTATTCATGCTTCATTACATTCGTGTCGACGTCTAGTTTCTCGCCGCATGTGCTCGGACTTGAAATCAGTCCATTCCGGTTGTTTTGACCCACCATGTGTGGGCTGAAATCGACTGACGTCGGCACGAATATGTTTCCGTAGCAGTATAAGGGTTGGGTGTAAGGGTAAGGGATGTCATCAACACTCGCATTTTTCAGGTGGCGAATGGAGAGAAATCCCGCCTCGAAATTCAGCGAAAAAAGCTTGGTGAGGACGGTGTCAAACAATGTGGAGAACAAATAGAAATGGCAATGAAGGAGAACACTTCGCGAAAACCTAGTACTGAATTACTTGATGAGATGATTGTGAAGAAACTCGAAGCATTCGATCGTTTCCCTGTGGATGCAAGGTGCAACATAGAAGGATCGATACCATCGCAAGAGATGGCAAAATTTCTTAAGCAGTTCCCATTTCCGACAACAGTGCACAATTGTCCGACGAAATTCGTGGAATTGTTTCTTCTTTTCGACTCGAGTATACTAACCATGGAGCACCGGGCATATCTACACCTGTACACTGAGCTCTTGTTTGAGTCACCAGCTATAATTAACGGGAAGCTTAAGAGTGCAGAGGACGTTGCAAGGTTGTACACTAAGGTGCGAGCTTTTTTACTCAGTATGAGTCGATGGAAAAACTAAGTTATTACTTGTTAATTGTAACCGTTAATTGTAACGTCGTCATAACATATCAAAATAAAAAGGATAAAGCTCGGCGTTGATCAAACCCTGAGGGATGCGCCATGCATTCGACTTCATTCAGTATCACTGGAGGTGATTGAATGCATATCTGGCCTTTATAATGACTCGCGGTGACCTACCGATGTATCGAGCCAGTGCTGCTATCCTGTCATACAATTCTGGTACCAGTTTGGCGACTCTGAAGGGGTGGAAGGGAGCCATTGACGCGGTGATCAATTCCACATGTGTGCCGCAGCGGAGCATCTAACCACTGTGCCACACGCGCTCAGTCATAGCATAATACTACCTAGATACTTGGGCAGCGCGCCCTCACTGGTTGTGCGGGTCCCAGCAAATTTTACATTTTTCGGAGTTTTGCTAGTTTATCCTATGTTTCCCTGGTGTCCCGAGTGAGCCTGGACGAAGTCAGCCATAGGTCATCACCACCACAGGTAGTCGCCACCCATTTGGATAAGACGGGGACTTGCCGCCGTGCGACTAAGTTGATACCAGGGCGGTGGTGGGTCTTGGTATTGGTTTACTTTTAGCTAGATTTCTGGGGAAACGCCGGTTTCTTCAGCTTGGTAGATCTTGCTAGGGATGAATCCCACCGCTGTACATCGCAGCCCGACACCCAGGAACAACACACGACGACTATGAGGCAGTCAACCGTTGGGAAGTCATAACATAATATGAACAATATCATAATATGTTATGGACACATATGTATTCATAATATGTGTCTGTGCATCGGCCAGAAAATCGCTTAAACTAATGACACACTTTATCCTTCCTACTACGGTTTACTAACGAAGTTTGACCTTGGAAAGTTTTATAAGTTAGAGCCATCCATGGTCACTCGAACTTGAGTGAACATTTCTTCAGTGCTTTTGAGGAGAAACTACGTAATAAGTTCGTGAACATTGTTGGTAAAATGGAACTTGGGAGGACTTTATTTATGAATCCAAAGAAGCTTGCCTTCTTATAAGCTTTAGAAAAGCTTCTAAATCGTACTTCAGGACCTTGTTGATCATTCTGTGCAAGTCGGCTTGTCTGATTGTTTCGAAAAATTCCTTAACTTACGGATAGTGGTAAGTGTTTGACGTATTCGTGGTTGTCAAGTAGAGGTTTTGGCGCTGCAATTCAAAGCGTACTGATCGTACAATATGGTCTTCAAAAGTTTTGTCGATTACCCACGTCATTCTAAATTTGGGACTGTGGACTTTCTTCGGATAGAACCATAGTTATCGAAGAAATAAAAAGGGAAGAAAAAATAGAGTAAAAAGGGGAAATATAACTGAAATTTGTGGGAGCTTAACCCCATGAAGAAAATAATTGCAGCCCAAGAATGTTTTCTTTTAATATGTAACATGGCATCCCACCTTAGCTAGTAGTTTATCACCTCGTCGTAGGCTGAGGGTAGTTAGACTTTTTCATCCAGAAGCCTAACTATGAGTAAACTAATGTAGGAAATCACTACCAATTTTTTTTATTTGCGGTTTTACCCTAAGTGCCTGTGTGTGCTCCTGGTGACGGTAAAGAACGTAATGAGAAATTAGAAGCTCCTCAAAAAACGATTGCTAGTTAGGCTTCGATACCTCATAGATATGGCGCTCTCGGTTACGGCAATGTGTGGAAACTAATCGGTAGAGACGATTAGGTTGCATTGGACCTCGTTAGTATCAGACTAAAGCAACGTATTTATCACAGCATAAAGAGTGCTTCTTACTGTGTACCCGTATCAAGTCTTTAATACCAAATTTTTTACTTTTTCTGAGTTCACAGCTCTTTAACGATTAGCAGACTCATAGCAAGGTGACACAAACATGGATTAGGAATGAAACTCTCATGGATTAGCAATGAAACTCTCATCTATCGTGACAATATCTCTCCATTAAATATAGATAGAGTAGCGTTTTTTGCATAACCATAGCTTACTAATCAGGTCTAGTCATAATCATTCGTATCACATTGTCTAGAAATTCTCTGCCTTCAAACTTCGCGTCGAAGGGAAATCGCAATTATCAATTACCACTTAGAAGTAGTAGCACAGTATGTAACAAGCACGTTTTTACAAAAAGTAGGTGGTTGTCCCTTTGACATATTCACGGAGCTACAATGCCATATTGAATCAGAATTGGCTGTAGGTTGGAAAAGAACTTTCATCGTCCAGTGATATGAGAAGTTATACAAGAAGGGGACCTTTTGCATGGAATCTTTCTTGTACACTGGAACAGGGAGGGTGTTTCAAAATTGATCGATGTGCTCGACAAATGAGCAGTACTGAAGCTTGGACACTGCTAAAGAACGCACTTGGCTCATATGTTAGTGAAATGCGGTCTATCTTTCTTTAGCTGAAATGCTTTCGTTAATTTTTTTTTTTGGACGTTATCGTATTAGGGTGGTTATTTTTATACACTTTTTTCGTGTTTATCTTCAGGTAGACGCTGAAACCGGTTTTCCTCATCTTGCAAAATGGGCGGAAATTTTCACGACTGGTATTGTCTTCGATATACAGCGTATTAAGCAATGTGCGAAAAAGTTGGCTAGTGAAGCTCGTGAAAAGAAACGCGATGGATGTAGTGTCGCTGGTATCGCTCTGGCCTCAATGCTGTACCAACAGAGTAAATGGTTTTTTTTTAAGTGAAGCAGCATGAAGTTGTACTACATCAGAGAGAACCTTTTTTCATATGAGTAGGCCAAAATTTTTAGATAGTAATGGGCATATGTATAATGAACTTGTGTTGGAAAAATTCCACGAGCGCGTGGCAAAAATGTGCGACGCACAACCAAAAGAGGTTATACGTAACATCGAAGAGGTTTGTTTTCTAAGTTTATCTGGAATACTGTAGGAATTTTGGCTTTGGTTTGTTTTTTTTCCAATCTCTTATTTTCACATTATTACAGAATTATTGATGTTGCACTTTAGTATTTCTTAAAGACAGTTACTGCAGAATGAGATACGGTCTTGAGCTTAATATTCAATTAAGCTATATGTTTCCATCACCAATATCATCTATGGTCCCATAAATCATTGAATGGTTGAAATAAGTATCAACGAACGCTGTTCCTTTCCGTCGCACACCAGAGTCGAACAAAAGTCGGAGAGTTCATTGAGCTCTTACTGCGGCACCTTTTTTAAAATTAGTTATGACAAGAAAGTAACCACGAGGGTTTGCTGGATTCCGTTGTGACATGGTTTAAACTGTGCTTACAGCATCGTTACTATCCACGATGTGGTAGAATACTGTTGTGTATCCCTCCATCAGGTCTAAGAATCAATGCCTAGGGCACATGTAATATCCGCATTGGTAAACTTGTGGTCCACCTTTATTGCTTTTAGTTTATTTAAAACAAGTTTAAGCTTTGATATTAACAGAGGTAAAAGTATTTTTAATAATTAATGAGCGTCCTTATCTGAGGCAGAATGTGAAGAAGAAGTATTCACGAAGTGTCTTAAACCTTCTAGGTACTCTCCTATCGTTGTAAATCAGAATTGCGCCAAAGAAAGCGATAGTGGGCAGTATTTGGAGAACCCTTTTTGGAGGAGACTAGTGGGTGGGTCAATGATAATTTGCCACTGTACTAAGTATCACCTGTATCACTTGAAGTTCCGTTGATCGTTGAGTGAATTGAGTGCACCAGTAAATCTTCCATTTTTCCTGTCCCGTGCAAGAGTAGTTCGGTAGGTTCTGCTCACCCTAGGGACTCGTCGAGCATCATATATTTCTTCTAGGCTTTTCGTGAAGAACTCTGACCATCGGTTCGGTGGTCCTTTTGCGGTGCGTTTGACATCTCGAGGAATCCCGTCACTAACGGCTGTTGTCCATCGGTTATCATTCATACCCATTACGTGTCCGACCCACCTTATCTTCGACTGTTTGGCGTATAGAACGGCATCTTTGATTTTCGATCGCTGACGTAGAACGGAGCTTCGGATCCCATCCCTTACTTGTGTGAAACGGGATACTCCTAGCATCGTCGTTTCGACTGTGCGTTCGATAACGCTGAGTGATCTTTCATCCTGCTTACGCAACGACCAGGTTTCTGACGCATACGTTAGGGCCGGAAGAACCGTTGAGTCGAAAAGGTGGGCACGGAGTCGGCTGTTCTTTGTTCTCTTCACTACATCCTCGATGCTCTTGAAAGCTCGTCAAGCCGCTCGTTTCCTTCTGCTCAGCTCTGGAGCCCTCATTCATCATATTGATTTTACGACCTAGACAGACATAACTGGAGCATTCGGAGATATTCGTTCCGTTGAGCGTGAATGGGGCAAACGAAACCAATCCGTTCTTCATGAACATCGTTTTCTTGAGATTTAGCCGAAGACCAATCTTTCCGCAAGCTTTATCAAAGTCCGCAAGCATTCGTTCCGCTTGGCTAATGTCTGGTGTTATGAGAACGATATCATCAGCAAGGCGAAGGTGGTGTATCTACCGACCGTCGATTTTCACTCCCATATTATCCCATTCCAATGTTCTCATGACGTTCTGGAGGGTGGCTGTAAATAATTTTGGCGAGATTGTATCGCCTTGCCTAACTCCTGTTTTGACGTCAACGTTAATATCGTTGTAGAATGGAGAAATTTTGGTTGTGAAATTTTTGTACAGTTCACGAAGGATCTTTAAGTACTGAGTAGGGACTCTTTGACTACCAAGGGCTTCCGTGACTGCTTCTATCTCAGTTGAATCAAAGTCCTACTCTAAGTCGATGAAAGTGAGACAGTGCGGTCTTTTGTACTCTCCCGATAATTCAATGAGTCTTGCTATTGTGCGGATGTGGTTCTTCGTACTAAATCCTTTTCGAAACTGCTTGCTCACATGGATGTCCTTTGTCTAGTGCTCTGTCAATCACGTATAGGATGACTCGAATGAAAAGTTTGTGGACGACAGACAGCAAGAAGATTGGACGATTGTTGCCGATATCGTGTTGGTCACCTTTTTGAACAATAACACGGTCTTGCTGTTCTTCTACTAAGTATGGACCTTGACTTCAAACAGGCGGCGTGTGAAGAGCCGAGCCAACGTCTTTACGAGGACTGGTGCAAGGTTCAACGGATCGCCCTCATATGAGGGATCTCGAGCCGGTTATTCGCGAGCCAACGTGGCGCGTCTCGAGGTGGCGGATAGGGGATTAATCGTGGACCGAAAGTGACCTTTGCTTCCCTGTGCAGGTGGATCTAGAGTATGGACTCCCTGTTTCTGCTGTGCCGATTTCGCACATAATTTCTGTTTCCTAGGCGTATTCATGCATGTGTATGTGAGTGCGTTCTCGCTTGTTGCGGATTGTGTTCTGCGAGTCACTTCGACCAAAAGCCTGCAGTCAAGTGACCGGAAAGTATATGGGAAGCGGTTAGGAGGCGCCTCCAACAAATAAGCTCCATGTCCATTCTGGGAGAGCCTGGCAAGCTACCCGTGAGTATAACCAGCCCCCACGTTCATAGCCCAGCAAGCTATACGTGGGTATCAAATATGCTAAACACAGTTTTAAAAAAAACGGTCCTCATTCCCCTGACCCCGAAAGAGCCCCAATTTCGCAGCGTTGGGTAGGACGAGTTCGGAGAGGCTGCTAAAATCTCAGGGCCAATGGAAGCTGCCTGGACCTAGAACTAAGGTGACGATCTGTACCTACAATGCACGTACACTTGCATCCGAGTACTCGGTAGAAGACTTGCTCATGCAAGCAAGAATGACAAGGTGCGACGTCATCGGCCTAGCCGAGACGAGACGACGCCACAGATTCAACGCTGTCTATGACACTGGAGAAGAACTGTTCCTCGAAACATACGGCAGCAGAGGAGTCCTCGGCGTCGGCGTTCTCGTCAGCACGAGTTTGTCCATGAACATGGATTCATTTGAACAGCTCGAAACCCGAATCGGACGTTTACGATTAAAAACATGTGGATCAACATCGGCTTTGACAGTCTTCGTCGTTTACGCGCCAACATCAAAC
>MQTX01000128.1:277759-298757 GCA_009735665.1 Angiostrongylus cantonensis | reverse complement strand
AACCGATGTCGCTGTTGTCCCAAAATTTTACACGAGATCAGACCACCGTCTCCTTCGTGCAAAATTTCATTTCTCGCGGAAAAGAAAGCCGCTAAATTCAAAAACCGAAGTCCCAGAACCACCACAAACTGGGACTTATTCAACTTATTAGTCGGCTGCTAGGAAGATGCCGTTGTCGACAACATCGACGAGAAATATGATCGGCTCATTGGACATCTTCACGTTAACGCCATGAAAGCTGAGAGCTCGAAGGTCACCAAGAGACGTCTTTCTCAAGAAACTTTCGAGCTAATACGCCAGCGTGGAATCCTACGAGCTGCGGGATACCGCGAGCTAACGTCCGAGGTTGCAAAACAGTGCAGACAGGCGATTAAAGACGATCTCAAAGAGAGAAGAGCAGCAGTAATGGTCGAAGCTGCAGAGGCTGGGAAAAGCATTCGCAAAGCCCGGCGAAGCTTCGCCAATTGCAATACCAAGATGATTGCACTCCGACGCCCAGACGGAACAATAACAGCGTCCAGAAAGGCAATGGAGAAAATCATCCACGATTACTACTCAGATCTCTTCGATAGCCACGTCCAGCTCCCGTCTTATGAAATAAAAGAGGATAGATATGTTGTTCCACTGGTTCTGCTTTCCAAAATCCGACTTGTCATTTCTTCGGTGAAAAATCGAACAGCACCAGGTCCGGACAGGATAAGATCAGAACATCTGAAGAACCCTGCGCCAGTCCTCGTAAGCACAATGGCTCGGCTCCTGTCACGTTACCTGTCTGAATGCAAGATCCCTACTCAGTGGAAGACCAGCAAGACCGTGTTGTTGTTCAAGAAGGGCCACCTACACGATATAGGCAACTATCGCCCAATCTGCTTGCTGTCTGTCGTCTACAAACCTTTCACTCGAGTCGTCCTGAACAGGATTGACAGAACACTGGACGAAGGACAGCCGTGCAAGCAAGCAGGGTTTCGAAAAGGATTTAGTACGATGGACCACATTCACACGTTAACAAGGCTCATTGAAGTATCGCGAGAGTACAAAAGACCGCTCTGCCTCACTTTCATCAATTTATAGAAGGCCTTTGATTCGATTGAGATAGAAGCAGTCACGGAAGCCCTTTGTAGTCAAGGAGTCCCTACTCAGTACATAAAGATTCTTCGTGAGCTATACAATAATTTCACAACCAAGATTTCACCATTCTACAACGATATTAACGTTGACGTCAAAAGAGGAGTTAGGCAAGGCGATACAATCTCGCCAAAATTATTTACAGCCACCCTCCAGAACGTCATGCGAACATTGGAATGGGATAATATGGGAGTGAAAATCGACGGTCGGCAGATTCATCACCTTCGCTTTGGTGGTGATATCGTTCTTATAACACCAGACGTTATCCAAGCGGAACGTATGCTTGCGGGCTTTGATAAAGGGTGTGGAAAGATTGGTCTTCGACTAAATCTGAAGGAAGCTAGTCGCACACTCGGGCTGGGGCACTGATGAACTCAGGACCTGGATGAAGATCAAACGAACGCTATGAGCGCTTGAAGACGAATGCTATGAGCTGTACTGCTTCTGTAGTGGGTGGAGCTTTGTCAATGGAAACTAACGACCTCGCTGACCCAGGGCATGACACGGTACATGCGTGATAAGTGCATCAATTCAGGCGGCATGTCAGAGGACAATAAAGGAATAGCTCCTGGATAAAAGTTATCTGAAAGGCTACATTAAGGCTTATCAAAAGGTCATGTGAATGAAATAGATTTGAGACAGTTATAAGCCAACAGTTAATGTAGGATACATGCGATATTGTAGAGAATAGTAACTATTTAAGGAATAGTTACTATAGATGCCGTTCTATACGCCAAATAGTCGAAGATAAGGCCGGCCGGACACGTAATGCGTATGAATGATCAACGGAACAGGTGATACAGGCAGAAGGTTCTTCAGATGTTCTGATCTTATCCTGTCCGGGCCTGGTGCTGTTCGATTTTTTACCGACGGAATGGCATTTCAGATTTTGGAAGGGTGAACTGGTGGTACTCCATATCCATCCTCCTTTATTTCATATGTCGGAGGGTGGATGTGGCTATCGAAGAGATCTGAGTAGTATTCGTGAATGAGTTCAGGTTCAGGTTGAGGTTAACAGGTCTTCGAATGATTTTTTGGTTGGATAATCTGATCTCTGCTTCTCTGATCACTCCACTTTCTGATTGTTGCAATTTGATTATGCGGCCCATTTTCCATGTATTCTGAGGTTGAAGTGGCTCATGAATTAAGACCACTGTATTCACACTCGGAACGCGTGGTTCGCCTCTTTTGTTATTGATGTTGACTTTGTGTGATTCTCGAAGACTCTTGAGATATTGCTGGCTCCAGATGGTCCAGTACTGTTCTATCAACGCGTGACTAGAGAGTAGGGCCAGTTCGGCTTCTTGCATTGTGCGGAGTTTACTCTCTTCTTCTATTGGGATGTAGTCTTTATCACCGTGATGTTCTCTAAGAGACTCGAACGGGTATGTGATTATCATGTCACGTTGAATAAAGTCGATCGGTCGCAGTATTGCTGGATCACCGGGCTCCTCCTCGATGTATGTAAGTGGTCTGTTATTGAGACTTCCTTCGATTTCTACTATAAGCGTTTCTAACTCCACCTCCGTCTGGACTTTCTTTTGCAATACCTTGTAAAGGGAGTGTTTTACGGATTTTATGAAACGTTCGTAAAATGCCCCCTGCCACCCACGGAGCATACGGCGTTATTGTCTTCCATGTAATTCCCTTTGTTGCCATGGTCTTTGCAAGCGTAGAGTCTTCAATAATTGGGGATGATGGCAGTTCCTAGTATTTGCTCTCCTAGAGAGAAGTTTGGTGCGTTGTCCGAAGTGATAGTGGAGGGTACTTCTCTTCTCGCCAAGAATCTTCGGAGCGCTAATAGTAGTGCATTTGTTGACATGTTGTGCACCAGTTAGAGGTGAAGCAGTCTTGTGGTTGCACATGTGATGATTATCCCGTAGATTTTTCTTATGTCATCGTCGCGCTTAACTGATAGTGGACCGAAGTAATCTATTCCCACATGTTCGAATGGGTGTGATCGTACCACCCGCCTAGCAGGTAGATCCTCCATTGTTGGATATTTGTATGGCAGGCTATTCATTCTTTGACAGGGCACGCAGCGTCTTATGATTTTTCTTGTCAGGCTTCATAATTTGTCAATCCAAAATCGTTGTCCGACTCTGGCCATTGTTTGGCTTGTGCTGCAGTGGAATGGGAGGTGTGCGTCGTGTACGATAATTTCTGCCATTTTAGTATTGTTTATAATGAGCATAGGTTGGCGTGTTTCGATTGGCATATTGGTATGTCCTAGTCGTCCTTTACAACAGATGATCCCATCGTTGTCTTTAAAAACATCCAACTTCATAATAGTTCTTTCTGGGAGGGATATAAGATGAATCTGTTGATGATTGCGGACTAATACATTAAGTGCCGTTTTATACTCTGGTGCTGTAAGGTACGGTTTTGATGATGTTGCATTGAGTTCTGGAACGGTCTGACAAATTCGATCTCTCAACTCTGATCGTAGCTTTGATGTTATTTTGCTTATGTACCTAAGTACATAAGTCATGGTTCGCTGCGCTGATAGAAGTTGGTTATGCTGGGCCCAATCCAGTAGCTCGCCTTCGAAGGCTCCGAGAGTGAGTATGGTGGTGTAATTCTCCGGTTCGCTGTTGTTGGGCGTTAGAGTGAAGAAACTCGCGTTGCGGTGGCTTAATGTTTGCCTCATGAATTTAGGTCCTTTTCACCACATGTAGTTTTCTAGCTCGTATTTGTTGAGTCCTCTAGTTGCGCAGTCTGCAGGATTGTGGTTAGTGTCTATGTAACCGAATTGGATTGGTGTGGGTAGCTTTTCCACTATTTGTCGTATTTCCTTTATCCTGTTTTTTATTAGTGTTCCATAAGAATTTGTGGTTTTTTGTTATCTTATCCAGTTAAGAGTTCCAGTTAGAGTTACTTATCCTTACTCGTCCTACCCAACGCTGCGAAGTTGGGTGCTCTTTCGGGGTCAGGGGAGTAGGGCCTTTTTTTTTTTTTACTGTATTTAGCATTTTTGATACCCACGCATAGTTTGCTGGACACTGAACGTGGTGCTGGGTATACTCCCGGGTAGCTCGCCAAGCTGACCCAGATTGGACATGTATCTTATTTATTGGAGGGGACTCCTAACCTCTTCCCATATATTTTTCTGCGACTTGTTTGCAGGCTTTTGGCCGAATTGACTCCTAGAATATAATTCGCATAAGCTTGAGCGCACCCACACACGTGTTCATGAATGTCCCTCGGAAATACAGAAAGTGTGCCAAATCGGCCCAGCAGAAACAGGGCGTCTTTCCCAGGTATCCATGTGTTTCTTAGGGAGTCATGCGGTCGCTTTTGTTTCCGCTACCAACCCCTTATCCGCCACCTTGAGACGCACCGCGTAGCTTCGCGACTAACTGGCTCGAGATCCCTCATTTAAGGGACCTCCGTTAACTCTAGGAAGTAAGATGCTGAATTATTCAAAAGATATAAAATCGCCGTTTACGAACTTCGAACGAGTGAATGTGTGGATAAAGGGCAAATCTCTCGTCGGTGGTCTATCCATGATGGATGCCCCATGCATTCGGTTTCATTAACATCGTTGGAGGTGAATGAATGCATATCGTACCTTTACAGAGAGTCACGGTGGCCTTGTGATGTATTGAATCAGTGCTACTATCTTCCCAGGCAGGTGTAGTAGCCATTTGTCGACCTAGGAGGAATGGAAGGCTTGGGGTGCATGAGATGCGGGGTCGATCCTGTGTATATTGCGGCACCCTCTAACCACTGCGCTTCATATACCTACTGACTGTATCCCAGGCAGGTGTAGTAGCCATTTGTCGACCTAGGAGGAATGGAAGGCTTGGGGTGCATGAGATGCGGGGTCGATCCTATGTATATTGCGGCACCCTCTGACCACTGCGCTTCATATACCTACTGACTGTGTATGTTGGTCTTTAAATAGCGTAATGTTCCCTTACGGTAGAGAACTGTTTACATGAGTTCGAATGCGATATATCTGATCTCTTGTCAAGCGTGTAGAGACGAATATATTGGCAAAGCGAGTGGACCACTTTGCATCTGTTTAAAGAAACACCTCGTCGGCGAAGTTAAAATTGAGCCAAATACTTCACTAGGCGGCACGTAAGATACAATGACATAGCGGAAAAGATTTTGAATTAGGATTCACTACCTTCGTATGGGATTCTTGTATACTTCACCGCATAAAACAATGTATTTGAATTTCCAAGAATCCAAATATGAACCGCACAGCGAATACCTCGTTACCAGGCGTGATCCTAGACAATATCTCAGATTGATATTTTAACGTCATGTAGGTACATTACCCAATCATGTGAAGTCCGTGCGGTTTTATCCATGTGGAAGATTTGCTGGAAGACTCGTAGTAAATCGTAGCTGTACGAAGAAATTGCTTCCTTTCTAATGTGTTTGGAATGTAGGTATAGTGGTTTTTTGTTGAGGTTATAGAGGTATTTGGCTGACTAGATTGCAGACAATTTTACCCGTCCACTCTTTGTAGAGAGTGAAATCCGCCGTAACGTCAGCTTTTGTGGTTAAATAAATGGCATAATGTCGACCCCACGGACTTATTAAGAAAACAGCTAATTGTAAACCAGACTATTTCTTTTTGATTTACTGTGGCATCAGGGTCCGTTTAGCGCAGTGCTTAGAGGCGCCTTGCAATACACATGAGATCGATCCTCGCGCACTAGGCTCACCAAGCTTCCCATGCCTCCGGGGTCGGCAAATTCTTGGTACCAGGCTTGTATGGGGGATAGCATCGATGGCTCGATGAATCAGGAGGGCACAGTGAGTCATTGTGAGGACCAGAAATGCATTCAGTACAATGCATAATGAAGTCGAATGCAAGGCGCACCTATCAGGGATTGATCATCGCCGAGAGCTTTATCCTTTATCCTTTATCCATAGCATTTAGTGCGGTGGTAGAAATCTGTGCATGTGGAATTGAGGCCAATCAATCCTGTATTTGAGTGCGGTATTCTTTATACTCTTTTGAAGTGAATAGCATTTGAAGGTGTTATTTCTGTAATACTTTCTTTCTTTTGTAATCTTCAAAATTAGTTTCTCGTTAGCTACGTTCGGCTCTTTTCTCTCATGGTGTCAATGCTCATATCGCCTGCGACGTGAGTCTTGTCGACAACAAGTATTTCAACGCACAACAATGGAGTTTTGCAGAAAAAAGCTTTGGAGCCTGTAAGAAGTTTATGGTAATTGGTTTAGCTATTTTTGTTGCATGTTTAATTGTTTTCTAGAACTGTCTGAACGGTCTTGGAGACATATTGGAATGATTCTTGTCCAAATTTGTGCGTGATTTCTCGAGCGTTTAAACCCTTCTTAAGGTCAAATCTGGTGACACTGTAGATGCGAAATGCCTTGGCAAACAGAAGGTACTAGGAGTTGGGGGATCCGAATCGTCCTTTATTTATCAAACGTGTTTGATGGACTGTGATTGGAAGAGCGAAGAACTTGTGCCAACTATGCTGCTTTCGCAGTACTTAAGTCAGTGTGAGGGTGAGGACATTCACCTGAATATTAACAACTGCTGAGATATACTTAACAATTTGCAAAGTGTGGGTTTACTGCTCAGCAGATCAAGGTTGTTATAATGGAATTGTTTCTGAAGAGGTTCTGTCAATCTGAATTTTTTGTCATTTGTAGTGGCTTATCAACATATCAAGGTTTCAAGGAAGGAGTTTATGGATGTTCTCTGAAGAGTATTACACGATGCATTAGTTTAATATGGCTTTTGTCCTGGAATAAAATACTATATTTAATTAGGCCCACTGTATCGAGGTATCCGTGGTGTTGGTTTGGCATATGGTGCCAATATTTTCGTTAAAGCGGATCGTCGTACCATCACATTGTCGTTATACCGGTGTGCACAACCTGCACAGGCTTATGAGATGACAAAGAAGATTGTGGTGAGTTGAATGAGTCATTGTTCATTGTACTGGTACGAAGAAGGTTAGTCTCTTTAGTCTGATGTGGTGAATAGCAAGACTATTGTCGAGTCAGAATTTGAGGCCGCTAAGCGTTCGCTTATATGTGAGCTCATGGAACGGGAAGAAACGGTATGTTGAGTCACTCTTCTCATATTTTGTGATGTTATCCTATGTTTTCGAAGGTTTCAATGTCCAAAGATTTAACCGTAACGATCACTCATTTTATGTCGATGTATTACATAGTGAAGTATTTCCTGTTTAAGTTTATTTTTTAGAAAAATGATTGATTGTCGTGCTTAAAAAAGCTTGCTTTTCCAATACTGTGTTTCAGGTAAGCGGAGCTGGGAAACTGTCCATTATTGGAAGTATAAGAGGATGTCCCCCAGATTACAACAAGTAAGACAAACAACACACTATTAAACACCTTCCAAGGGGCTGCCACCTTATCATGGCTGGGAGGTGTTCTTGGGTGTTGCGTTACGATGTGAGGAGAGGTGATTCATCACTCTATCAGGGCCTTCCATACTAAGAAGGAATCTGGCGTTTCTGTCACGAAGCCCAGCTAAAGTTAAACAATACCAGGATCCACTACCGTCCTAGTATAAAACTAGTCGCATGGTGACAAATCTCGCTCTAATTTACAAGAGCGATGACTGCTTGTGGTGGTGATGACGTGTCCAGACTGTGGCTAGGCTCACCTCGAGACTTGGGAACCACAGCAGCTAAGCCAGCAAAACTATGACAAAATAGGAATTATTCTAGAGTCCGCATAATCAGTGAAGTCGGGCCACCTAAGTACCCAAGTAAGTACATTATTGAATAAGTTGAATTGTCGATTAATACTTTTCCTCCATTTGATCTAAACAGGGTATCCTCTATCGAGACAACTCGTATTTTTTCCTACTTAATTACTTTTTTAAAAAACAGCGAGGACACTAATTGGCCTATTATGTGGTGGTTATGATCAAGTGTTGGATTAAAGGCGTGAATATTATGAATTCGTCGTTTTCTCTCTCAGCAATCGCGAGGTTGTCAAACAGCATACAATTACTCCCATGCAATAACATACACAATACAATCGTAGCTGACGTTTCGGCAAAATCGTCTTCTTCTGGAAGTAAATGTATGCTGTTTGACAACCTCGCGATTGCTGAGAGAGAAAACGACGATTTCATAATTCAATGCCGAGGTTAATAGAAAGTCGATCCTGGGTACTCTAAATATTATATTTCAAGGAGGCTGTGTCAGCGTGTGTGGAACACCTCTACTGATGATATGCTCCACTTGGGTGGTCAACGAATTCGTAATTTGTTTGAGGCATGTGAACTATATAAGTTTATTGTACTGACATTATTTTCTTAGTTAGTCCTAGTCTTTCATTTTAGAGGTATACTCGCGCAATAGCCGTCCATCCTGCGAAACTCGGCGAAATAAAAGCTGCCTTCCCTGGTATTGAAGAGGCAAAAATTGTATCTCTATCCTTCATCCCACCTGCTGCTGCAGAAGTGTGAGATCCGGTGAAAAACAAAACTTGCCGGTTGTTTAGTGTACTATAAAGATTATTTGTTTCTCATTTAAATATTTTAGCAATGTCTTGTTTTTGTTGAAATTGTTAGAGAATATTTGGGTTTTTAAGCATAAAATTTCCTTACAGAATCCTATCCTGTAGTCATTTAACTTGTTTTCAGTCTTTTTATTTTTTTCTGTTGAATACTAGTACATCACAAGTTTACATTTCGAGCTTCTGCCAATACAAAGCATAGTAGCAGATAAGCTAAGCCTTTTGACCTTAAGGCCATATGTTAAAGAAGAACCACAATGGACAACTGAGGCCAAGGGCAGAGCTTTTATCACTTTGCCTGCAGGTTCGCATTGTTAAAGAAGAAATTAGCTCAGTTAGTGGTCGATTTGTTTGTTGAATTCGTCCTGAGAGCTTTTGACGAAATTAATCCCTTCGGGAATATTGGAGTGTTGAATTCAATGTCAGTATTTGAGTTTGAAGACGTTGCTGGTAATATAACTGAATTCTTTTCTTTATATCAATTACAGAGAAAGTTATGCATCGTTGAGAGGAATACCACCTGAATTGATAAAGTAACAGGCTATGGTTGATAACTGCAAACACGAAACCTAATACGATTATCATGCTTGGAAGGCATATTTAAAGAGCTGATATGAGCAGTTCTTCTGATCTCGAACTAGTTTTCATTTCGGCAATGGTGAAGACAATGCACCGGACCTTGTTGATGGATTTCTAATGATCGGCGATTGAATGAGGTCACAGTGATTGTAAGGTTTGAGATGCCATCTAAAGATTACGGAAACCGGTGATTGCAAATATGAGCTGCGTGTCGACATGGATTCCTAACATTGTTTTAGTAAACATTTGTATTTTCCTTTAACTGTCGTTTATTGCTCTTTGCTAATCGCTTAACAGAAAGATATCCATAATTTTCTAAAGTGTGACTCCACAAACTGTGTGGATCTAAGAGTTTTTTCGTCCAACTCGTTGTTTCTTTCTCATTATGCACTAAGAATTTGGGATACGTGTTCGGATACCCTTCAAGGATAGGAGTGTCGTTGAATACTGGTCGAGCATTACTCGCTTTGAAATTCCGACCACGGTAGTCCTGCTAGAAGTTTTCGAACTGTTAACCGCAAACGTTCGCCACCCTTTTTGTATCGAAGGGAGCCTATCATGGGCCACTGTGCTACCAATTTGCTAAATCAAGAATTTGGGGTGGCCACTTTTACCTGGTGTGGGGTTGAATCAAGACCATGCGTGCATTGAACGACATCTCCAACTATTGCGCTTCTCACACCCTACATAACAATATCCACTATCGACTCTCAATAAAGCAAACCTCATTGTATAATTTGACAATCACATGATTTTCGGGTTGATATTGGGCGTTTTTAGAGCAGAGCAGTAATGCCATTGAAGATTATCCCTAGTATAGCGTTAAAGATGTATTTTCTATTGTTAATGTTCGTTGTTATTCTGTTCTTCACCTCAAAGTATTTGTATGTCCCGGAGACAGCAGTTTCGTCCAAAAAACCATTCAGAGTAAGTTTGGTTTTCGAATAACCACAAACTGACAGCTAAATATTTCTAAAAACCAACTTTCATTTAACCTCGGTACAAATGATCAGATTTCTTAGATTATTAATCTAACACAAGGTTAGTAAGAAGATTTGTTCAGCTACCGTCTCGGCGTCTTATTCAGAGTCATGTTGATCCGAGATGACTTTCCACAACCAACTGGCGTTAGATGAAGTCGGATCCAGTGGTGTGAAGCATCTTTCGAATAAACTTCACTTGGCGGTTCCTTTATGCACAGAGCGGTTCTTGAGGTGGACTGGATTCGACAGGTGACTTATGACTTCTGCAGGATGCGTTACCACCATGACAGCATATACGTAGACCATATTGGGTGGAAGTAGGAAGTCCCACTTCACAAGAATGAATTGCTATGGACAGTCTACTCAAATTGATCCAACTGTGGAGAAGAGCAAAGCGTCGAAATGTGAGCTGAATAAGTCATTTTTGCCAAACCTCTCAGCCTGATAATCTAAGAAAGTGCTGATAGCTAAATAGGTATTACCTATGACAGATCCCATGTTATCAAAAAACCAGTGCAAATCGATGTCAACTACGGTCATCATTTCTGATAGGTGTCCGTCCTATAGCACTATTCCTCTTTTTCATTTGGTTGATTATGTGCTCTCGTGGCGCTCGTGGAGGTTACACTTTCTTCTGAAAATATAATTGAGGTTTTCGGATAAAGAAAAATGATTTGATTTTTGATTTCAATGGTTCAAAAACAAGATAAAAGGCAACAAAAACGTTAGTATTTCAGCTTGGTGAAGCGCCGTCTGTCATTCTCGCTCCACATAGTGGTTTCTGCGATAACAGCCGTTATCTGATTATTGTGATCACAAGGGCAGAAGAGTCAGAAGCCAGGCAACAATTTATGGCAACCTATGGCCGGTTTAGTAAGCGGGTATTTACTGGGCATAAAGCATTATGTTACCTTTTACCTGTTATCTTGTGGAATCATCAATTACCCGGTGCCGCGGGTATTAGTAGGTTCTATTCCTCTCATTCCCGCATCATAGGGGCTCACTCGTCTGTGCTTGTTCGAAAGTCAGACGAACTGCACCATACTTTTGGTACGACTTCTTTTCTTACTCCGTTTTTAGTGGGTAGGTAGTGACCTCGACCAATTTGCTGGGCTATTTCTTAGCTGTTAGTATTACCGTGTTTCACACGGAAATTTCGACCTCCTGACCATGAGTGACCCGGTTGAAAGGTGAACTCCGTCTCAATACTTGAATTGTTCATTGATGAAATTCCACACAGCAACAAACTGAATGCATTTGGACAAAGGTTGGGATTTGGGTGTAGATCACCAGGCTTTTAAGAATTTTCTGTTGCTTGAGTAAAGGGATGTTCTTATATCGCCAAGACTAAGACAAATGCTAAATTAGTCTTTCACGCTTGTCTTAGCTTTTTGTTTCAGCATAATTTTGTCGCTCTCTTTCCTGTCGGTCTATCAGAGGTCAAGAAGGCCAACATAGCTTTGCGTAAAGAACACGAAAAGTACTCGAATATATTGCAGACGAACTTTATTGATAGCTACCACAATCTCACGCTGAAGGTGATCTTATTGGTCTATGGGTGACCGCCATGAATTACATAGCTACAGCGTCCTATTACAGTCATATTCGTATGCAAACTATGTGCGGAAGAACTGCACTAATGTGAAAGCGATTCTGAAAGTTGACGACGATATAGCGTGGAACGTTGAGAAAGTCTTCAACTTTCTGGGGGAAATCGATCCCGGCGAAGATGTTCTGTACTGTCAAACAGTGTTAAAACCGTGGGTGGAGCGTCGAAAACAAGAGCGATGGCTAGTTTCACTCATTTCAACTCCACTGAGTTAATCATTTGGAAGGACGTAGAAATTTCGAGTGCACTATTTAGAATTCTTACGAGTGTTACTGAGGAAATTAGACGTAATTACCTAACTTACGATTATTCAACACATCATAGCACATCACGAGGCGCGCGCTCTGCGTTTCTAAAGCGTATTCGTTATTAGCAATATAGAAAAGAAATACATTGGTGCGGTAGCCATCACTTTCCAATGCGAGCTAGAAACGATGTAGGACAATTAGTGAAGATGAATTTTCTGAAATAATTGAACCAAAAGCGATTTTTTACTGATGTTGTAATGCTTGCATTAACTAGATTCCTCTCGTAAAGGTGTACCTACGTGCATGCCTTGCCGCTTGCTAATGGTCGATAGGCTTGAAATATTTAAGGTACGTGCCATGGAATGTGTATCCGCATGAATTTTTTCCGGAGTATTGCCCTAGCCCTTTTTATGCAGGAACACCAAGAACATTCGCAAGGCTCTATGAAGCCACACGCGCCGTTAACCATGTTTGGGTAAAGTTATTCATGTCGCATATATGTTTTATCGCTCAAAAAAAAAACTAAGAAAATGCCGTTTTAACCGCTTTTTGAATTATGAACAATTGATGACGATGGCTATGCTGTGTATCGCAGGTTTTCAGGAATCTTGTTTTCCCACCTAGTACCAGCGAAGAGGTCAGTCCTAGTCCAATTATGATATAAAGTCGTTTCTTATACTTTTAAATTTTCTATCCCTCTTCTTTCCAATCTTTTTTATTCATTTCTGTCTCTCTTTCAATTTCCTATCAATGGGAGGCAGAAAATAGCTGAACCAAGGTGAATGAAGAAAGAAGAAAGAAGTAATCAAAATACTTGAAACGTTGGTTTGATAACAGGCTTTCCTGACATATGTTAGTTAGGCGCACCAGCATCTGACTGTAAAAGCGTGCGTGTTTCAGCTGGACGACGTCTTCAGTGCAGGGATTGTAGTTCAAAAGGCAGGCCTGACATTCCGATTTCTGCCTCTCAACTACGACAGAGGCACCTACCAACCGTTTCTCAATGGAAGTGTTTTCGCTCAGTCTCTGGAAAGAAAAGAAGATGGCATAACTTTGTTTATTGCAGTTAATGTCAACGCAACAAAAATTGTGCAAGCAAAGGGTCTGTTTTGATAGTGGGGTTATTGTTTTTACTGTAATCTCAGAAAGCAAATTATGGAATCTTATGCACAAAATGAAATAAAGATCTGGAATGTTCCTGATTTTTGACGATCAAATTAGTTAGTTCGATTATTAGGTAATTACCGACTAGCAGTTCAATACAAGTAAAAGCTGACACTGTTCATGAGAAGCAAATGGAACTTCGAATGATGAACGATGAGCTTTGTTCTGGGTGCAGGGTTGCACTGAAGATCATGTGAACAGTGTAGGACACCTCCAGCACCATTACAAGCACCCTATTGTATCCAGCATATCGACTGGGTCGAAATCCCGCATTGACTTGCCTGACACGTACATGGAAGGTAATTGGAGATTACCTTCATGAAATCATTCAAACCTCTACTTTGGTGGAGATTTCGGCGTATTACACGTAGATATCGCAAGCCGCAAAGCGCCGCGAGCAACCGATGGCTGCCATTCCATCTTAGATAGTAGGAGAAGAGTGATAGTGCTCGACACCATGGCCGCTTTCCTTCGGATGAGGCTAGTGGTGTTGGGCGCCGTGGCTCTCGCTCTCAATAAAAAGTGATGACATTGTTGCACATTACGCTTCCATGCGAATTCTGTGCGGTTGTTCTCCACGCGACATACCCAGTGGAAACTTCATAGAAAACGGCTCTGAGGGAGGCGAAGTCCGCCCGAACGTCAACTTATTAGTGAATAAAGAATAAAAATAACACCTCGAGTTTGCTCAACAAGAATATGAAGAAAAAGTGATGACTTTGCACAGCGTGACCGCCTTCAGTGAAAAGTGATGGCGCACACGCATTCTATTCTGGACAAAGCTAGTGCTGCTGCGCCGTGGTTCTCGCTCCCTCCATAGATGGCTAACTTTATCGGATATCGTGGTCCAATGCTGATGGTGTTAAATGCCCACCGTCTTGGTTTTAGTAAATGATAATAGTGCTGAGCACCTCAGCTCTCCCTCAACTGGAAGCTAATAGAGCCAGTGTTTTCGGTTTGCTCTATATATGGAAACGTAGAGAATTCGTCGTTGACCAATTCTTAGAGAATTTGCTGTGCATTTAACTTTATTTAGCGTTGTAGAAGCAGTTAAATGCATATATAGCTTATTCAAGGATTTAACAGGCTTGTAGTGCTTCTATCTTCTTGGACAATTTGTCAACTCCGTGGTGACGAAAAGTTTCGCTTTTTCCGAAAACGAGATAATACTAGCGACTACTGGCGCAGATCATTTCAGAAGACGAACTTTGCATCTGTGGTGCGCTGGTTTTACCGATATCTTGCGTATTCACGTCATTTATTTATACCCGCAATCAAGTTATTAGTAGATTTATACTGGAGGCTGTTCAGCGTCATTTACAATAAAGATTCTTCACGTTTACATCAAGAAGGGTAGAAAGGAATTGAGTCTATCTAGCCCCATCGATAGAGCTTCTTAAATTTGTCACCCTTCCAGCAATGCTCGTGTACTTCAAGCCAACAGAGCTCAGCTAGTAGTTTAAGCGCCAAGCGCCAATGACGTAAGACTTTACTGCTACTTGATGAAGTCACCTTTTCATTAATGGGGTACAAGTAAAATTTCTACTGCTTGTTTATTACACTACCCAAGATCACACGCTCCGCATTGCGCTGATCCCAACACATGTCGCATTTGATTCGCTTTCCCAGATCTACTATAAATATCACCGAATACTGATCGAGTCGATTCTCCTTGGGATCCTGAGACAGTTGTGCTAGAGTGTTCCACGTGAATTAGAGTTTGACCCAGGTAATCCCGTAGCAACTTCGAGACCATAGAGAGACAGTAAACTCGGTAGGCTGGAGCGGTGCTAAACCAGCCACCAGCTTTGTTCGTCCATCGGTCTCTACCTCTACGCTATTCGCTGCTTACAGATGTTTCAAGTGGTAATGATCTTAATAGATTCTGTTTTTGTTTTGTTTTTTTTTGTAATGACTAAGTATTATCCAAAGTCTTTATCACTGTCGCTGTCTTAACATTTATTTTGATCCTACCTCTTTTTTAGCAGTAAATGCTAAAAAATTGTGGAAAGAGCAAAGCATAACTTAGTCTCCCCAACTTTGCATTTTTGTGAACTTGCGCTTTTTTGAACTTTAGGGTTTTTCAGTGCTGAGAAGACAATGAATTTTAAAATCAATGAAGTGTTTACACATCTTATGCATCTGGCTCCAATCTTAGTGGCTGCTGTATGAGCCCTCTTTATATTCTGTTGAAATCTTACCCAACAATTTGTCCAGAACTTCCGTAGTACGCAAGGAATTATTGACTCATTGTTCGTATTCTTAGATCGATAAGCTCAGTTCGCTTTCAAATTTCTCACTCAGCAGTTTTATTTTTATTTATTTATTTAATGCAATCTTACGGACTGTACCGATAGAACATTTCCTTCATTACATTTATTATTTTGCTTACGTAGTCCATGTAAGCCTTCGGACTCGTCTGAGGGTTCGCATGGAACATAAAGCCATTCTCTTCTTTTATCGAGGCAGCTCTATTACAGCGCTCCCACGTCTTCGTCACACCGGGAGTGGAGTCGACAGCCTTTGTTGTTCAAGCAGACCTCTTGCCAGACAAGATTGGTACTAATTTGCAAGCCTCACGAGGAAAGGAAGCTTCATTGGTTCAGCATGCGGTCGACCCAGCTACCATGGTGTGTATTCTTACACGACGCACCTAACCATTGCACTTCCGACGTCCTCCAATCGATGCTGTGGAGATGAAGGATGAAAGGGGTGATGCGATACGGATGACGGTCTATGCCATTATTCACATTTAGCTTAAGATCTCACCATATTTCACTTATTTTTATTACCTCATAAATTATTGCCGAACATTTTCTTTTCTGTCTATCGTCTTTTGTCGCTAATGTGTTTCGGTTCGCGTAGCTTCACAGTTGCCAACTGTCATATCTTCACTGAAAGCGCCTTAAAACTCGGTTCATGAGATCATTGCGCACTTTCAATGACGTGCTTTTCTTGTTCTTTGAGGCCTTTTTTCCGGATGAACACACTGAGAACGCGTAGGGTTCGAACGCCAGAATCTTGCCCTGAATCGCTAACCAAATCGCAAAACGGAATGCTGCAAGCAGCGAGCAGATTTCGTTCTTTTCTAAAACATATAGAGAACATTTTTGTCAACTCCATCTTCGAGCTATACTGTCTTTGTTTCTGCCAATCGTCCAGCACAGATGCACTGTCTTTTTTTATCAATACGTAGATCAATTCATTCGATTTTGTCCCTTCGACTTCGTCTACCTGATACTTGGTTCATTCAATTCTGTGTAAAGCATGGATGTTCGACAGTGTTTCTGATTTTTTCGATTGACAAGCTGTATTTAATCCGTTATGCCTTGGACATTCACAATATATTCTATTGTTCCTTTTTCTAATGAGGAACTTGAATAATAGCATTGATAAAAAAAATTGAAAAAAAACTCGTGAAATGAGCGCATACTCAAGACTTCGTGAGCCACCCTACTTCGTTCCATATTTTGTTTCCGAATCGTTTTCTTTTTGTTTCCCAAAGGCGAAATAAATTGGTCTTTGGACACAAATGGCTACCTTGTCTTGGAGGTTGCACTAAAATGTGAAGAAAATCCCTTTTTTAAGTGTTTTTATATAGCTGTTATCTTAGCGATTCAATTCAGTATCTAAGAACCCATATGATTAGGCACGAAGTTGGAGATTTACAGGTCTCTCGACCCTCTATTCAAAGAATCCATTTGGCATTGTCAAGGAGCCCAGAAGTATCGTCGATTAACACGGTTACTCTCTTCTTAAGCAGTTTTTCTGAACTCCAACTGAAAGATTCACTGTAGGATCTTCCATATGAGAAGAGATTTGGGGACGGAAATCAATGATCTCTACCATCTATCTCTATCTCAACGTCTTTGTTGGTTAAGTAAGAAATCTTCTTGAAGAAAAAAAAAAGATCTGTCGTCGATTTACGCGATTTCTCTTTTCTCAGGGAACCTTCTTGAATTTTAAGGAAAAGACTGGCTGTAGGTTTTTCGCAGATGATGAAGGATTTGCGGCCAGTAAGCAAAGGCGGAGGCATTTTTTTGTTAGCTAAGTAAGCAGTCTACTAAACGAAAAACTAAGTTCTTGCCACTTCAGCGTATTGTCCTCAATTAAGTGCTTATTACTACTTGTTAAATTACTTGTACCATTTGCCATTTGGCTGATAGTAATTTAACTCGGTCGCACACTTCTCTGTACTGGATTCAGATTGCATGTTCCTGTAGTTCTGTGTGGTAGCCGAGATCGTACTGCTCACTCAGAATGAAGAGCATAACATTTTCCAACAAACGGTGTTGTTGTTATGTTCTTAACATTTCGAACAGCCCAGTCCTTAAAGCATTTAGTCTAAAGGTGTCATTAAGACGAATCACATATCTGAGTAACCATCATCGTAATAAGCAGAAACTTCTCTGATCACCCACCATCAGCGAATCTCTTAACTTCGGACTCCCTTTCACACTTGTGTGATACTGTATTCTTCATCGTTCTCTCAATGACACCTTGAGTACGCTGAATGGTCTTTCATCTTTCTCGCATCCTATAGAGAATTCCTCTATCACATAGAATTCTCTATCTACTTAACCAAGACGTTCGAGGGATCGATGGATCGATGGACATCGCGCCACCACAGCGCCGCGTGCATGCGCTGCGTCCATATCCCGTCCTGGCCAATGGGAACGCCGCTCGCTCGCCCTTAGCCACGCCCACGAGCAGTGCCATCTTGCCCCGACGACGCTTCGGAGATTGGCGTTGCCAACTCCATCATTGATCCCAACCCGCTCAATTACGTCTTTCTTGTTAAAGTAAATTGATTTGTGTGTAATAATATTAAGCGAAATTCTTAACTCTCACATTACGAATACTTTGTTATCGTTCGTCCTCATGTAATCGCGTTGTATGGGTTAACATAAGCTCAATTTAAGCATTGCTCACAGGTTTCTCACAACCCTTCGTATTCTTGCGCTGTGGCCGTAACATCATCACCAATGCTTCATTGTTGTCATAACATTCCAATGCTTCGTTATTTCCGTTATTGATCTCATTTCACAACCATGACCGTTTATCACTTTAACTTACAGAATTCATGCGTTAAAATTTATATAGTTATAGTTATGTTGTTGTTGTTGTTATGTTAATGTGTATAAAGGTTTAATTACCCAAGTTTGAGGTTTCTCACAACCCTTCGTATTCTTGCGCTGTGGCCGTTACACATCCTGGCATACAAGGCATAAATTGAAGCAGGAGGGATTGCAGGACCGAAAAGGCGTGTAAGGATCGGACAGCGCGAGTGGTGCAGTGGTCGGAGGCGCGCTGCAACGCATACAAATCAGATTGATCCCCGTGCCTCTGACTCACCAAGCCTTTCATCCCTCCGCGATCCGCAAATTGTTATCAGACTTGTCTGGGAGGATAGCAGCACTAGCTCGATACATGGGTAGGCCAGTGCCAGTCACTGTGTAGGTCAGATATGCATTCAATCACGTCTGACGATGTTTAATGAAGTCGAATGCATGGCACATCCCTCTAGGATTTATCAGATTTATCCTTTCAATTTTATGCATCGGGTTATTCTTTGTCGTCTTCACAACATCTTCGATACTGCTTTTAGCTCCGAAGCGACTACTTTTCTCCTACAAATCTCCGAATGTAAATCGTTCATCGTGCTGACATTCCGAATCAGATAAACATAGATGGATCACGCAGAGATATTCCTAGCCATTGATCGTGCTTGAACCTTTCGAAAAATGTTTAAAAAAAGTGAATTCTTTTTTCCCTGAGCACCATTTTCTTTATATTCAACTTTATGTTGTCATCGAAGTCTGCTAGCATTGATTCTGTATCTTGATGTTAAAGATGACATCATCATCAAAGCGAATATGGTACAGTTATCTGTCATTGGCTTTCACTAGTACACTGTCCCATTTCAGTTTTTCCGAATATTCTCCCTGATGCTCTCAAAAATGAGGTTAAATAGGTCTAGCAAGATGGCATCTTTTTGTACTAGTTCTCTGTTAATATGGATAATAATACCGTCGTGGCATGAATAAATTTGGATTCAACAGCCGCTGTATGGCTCATAAAGGACAGTGGTGAATACTACAGATATTCCTTCTGTTCAGATCTTACTTGATTGCTTCTATTTCAACTGAATCGAAAGCCGCCTCTACGCCTCTTTGCATAAGGCGAAAAAAGGACAAATAATTTTTTGTATTATCGTTGAGCAAACACGAGGTGTCTTATTCTTTATTCACTAATAAGCTGACGTTTCGGCGGATTTCGCCTTCCTCAGAGCCTGCAAAGGTCAAGTTGACCGCAATCTACTAAGCCAAACACTTTTACGTGCAAACACGGAAAATGCTAAATTGTTTAGCTCTTAGGAAGGCGAAATCTGCCGAAAGGTTAGCTTGTTAGTGAATAAAGAGTGAAATAACATCTCGTGCTTTCTCAACAAAAGTACCAAGAATTATTTGGTAAACGCCGAGACGAAAACATGTCATCACATGAAAACTTTGCTGCCATAGCGTGGGAAAGTTGCACAATGGAATTTCACTCCCATCTTGGTAATAGAGTCGACTGTGTTAAGAAATTAGACTGTGTTCTCCCCTGGTTTGCCAACCCTCTCATCTCTCTTGGGTCTCGAATTCGTTACCAAATTTATTCCTTCCACCTCTCTCCCACGAATCCTCCTAAATATCCTTTAAAACAGCTATTCCAGGAATCGAAAGAGAATCGTCTCCATCAGTATTCAACCATATTCCTAATGAATCACCTGTATCACCTGTAGTTCCGTTGATCGTCGAGTGACTCGAGCGGGCGCCAGTAAATCCTCCATTTTTCCCTGTCGCGCGCAAGAGTAGCCGAGTGGGTTCTGCTCGCTTTAGGGACTCGTCGAGCATCATATCTTTCTTCCAAGTTTTTCGTGAAGAACTCTGACCATCGGGTCGGTGGTCTTTCTGCAGTACGTTTGACATCCCGAGGAATCCAGTCACTAACAGCCCTTGTCCATCGGTTATCATTCATACGCATTACGTGTCTGGCCCACCTTATCTTCGACTGTTTGGCGTATGGAACGGCATCTTTCATTTTCGATCGTTGACGTAGGTCGGAGCTTCGGATCCCATCCCCTACACCTTTCGACAGCTCGTTCGATAATGCTGAGTGATCTTTCATCCTGCTTGCGTAGTGACCAGGTTTAGGACGCATACTTTAGGGCAGGAAGAACCGCTGAGTCGAAAAGGTGGGCACGGAGTCGGGTGTTCTTTGTTCTCTTCACTACATCCTCGATGCTCTTGAAAGCTCCCCAAGCCGCTCTTTTCCTTCTGCTCGGCTCTGAAGCTAAGTCGTTCATCACATTGATTTTCCGACCTAGATAGACATAACTGGAGTATTCGGAGATAATCGTTCCGTTGAGCGTGAATGGGGCAAACGAAACCAATCCGTTCTTCATGAACATCGTTTTCTTTAGATTTAGTCGAAGACCAATCTTTCCACACGCTTTATCAAAGTCCGCAAGCATTAGTTCCGCTTGGCTAATGTCTGGCTTTATAAGAACGATATCATCAGCAAAGCGAAGGTGACGTATCTGCCGACCATCGATTTTCACCCTCATATTACCCCATTCCAATGTTCGCATGACGTTCTGGAGGGTGGCTGTAAATAATTTTGGCGAGATTGTATCGCCTTGCCTAACTCCTCTTTTGACGTCAACGTTAATATCGTTGTAGAATGGAGAAATTTTGGTTGTGAAATTTTTGTACAGTTCACGAAGAATCTTTATGTACTGAGTAGGGACTCCTTGATTA